>JABXWE010012916.1:0-17461 GCA_014611495.1 Limonius californicus
AGCCCTTGAAATTAGCAGGGTGATTTTCTTTACAGTTAACGCATTGAACGTCTTTATTTTTGACTTTTCTGGGACAATCTGACGTCAAGTGATGGCCTATGCATTTTACGCATCGTGGGTTTTTGTGGCAGAAGTTCTTTGTATGCCCATACTGTTGACATCTGATACATTGTGGTATACTTCGTTTTGCATGTGGGGGTTCGAAAACGACGCTGCTATTCATTAGTAGTTTCACTTTATAGATGTCCTTGTTATTATCCTTTTGTTTAAGGTCTACAAAAAACATAGGTAGACGTATATTAGTGCGTTGCTGTTTGATATTCCATACATTTGTTACCTCATGCCGTAATTGTTGTATGTTTTCCTTTATTTCTTCAGTGTCTGTAGAGTAGTGTACATTTTTTAATACTACTCTAAACTGTTTGTCTTGTTTGGATTTATATGTGTGGAATTCTGTTTTTTTGTCCTTTAACATTTTAATTATATTAGTATATGCCTGACTATCTTTGGGCTCGATTTTCACTTGTTCATTGCTTAGTGATTTGTAATGATATTTTTCAGCAGCTATTTTATTTAATTCTTCGATCAATGGTTTTATATTTTCCACTCCGGCAACAAAAACTGGTGGTGGTTTTGGTTCCCTTTTCTGAGTTTCGTTGTTTGTATTTGTTTCCATTATGTTCTCTTCTGTTAAGATGCTGTACCTGTTATTACTTAACCAATATTCGTTTGGATTTTTATGACTTGTGTTGCTTTCATCGTCATCTGCAGGTCTTACTCGTTTTCCGTATTTCTGTGTTTGCCAGTTATTTTGTGTGTCTTGTAGTGGTGGAAAATCTTGTTGTGAGTATTGAATTGTTTGATTTGCAGTATGCATATTGGGTTGACTGTAACTCATTGAAGGTTGTTGCTGTGATTGCTGTAACATTATCGGTTGCGAGTAGCACGGGTTCGCTGTTGGTAAGTATTGAAAGGGTACATTTTGATTGTACGCCATTGGATTTGATTGCATGTGTGGCGTGTTGTTAAAGTAAGGGATATTGGCCATTGGCCGCACCCTGCATGGGTGTGTTTATAACAGAATAAGTTGCGATGCAATTTAAGTTAAATTTAGTATAAATATTAAATGTAATACTGACCGATATCATAAACGACCTTAGGTCAAACTTTTATCACTTGCACTTGATATCTCGCGTGCACGGAGCGCATTCATACGACCTTACTCCACGAATATCAAATGGGTACTAAATAATATAGTAGATACCGAAAATATCTTAAAGTTAGCTTATGTATGCTATTTTTATTGTCTATTGTACGATTTTGAAAACTAACGAAATAAAAATTCAATTATAATGAAACTCCTTAGTTTTGCTGTTACCATCACCATCAACATCAAATGTGTAAACATAAAACGTCGGCATATGTGCAAATTAATTTTTTTATAGACTATATTTAACGGGAAAAAAATAAGTACTGAAATATCTACAACAACGTTGGCCCACCTTCATTTGAATTGGGCTAAATACTGCGATTTAGCTTAATTTTCAACATATACATAAATTCTTATCTAAACCTACATTCGGTATTTAGTATAACAATGCAATCTTGTGAAATTTTGATTTACGATTAACCTTAATATTCTTTTATTAATATCTTATCACACCTGCTCTCATAAGGCGTACAAGTAATAATTACTTGATTTACTTGCCGGCGGTTTCTTTTATCAAATACAAGGTGATTCATATGGGAAATATCAGTTTCGAAATAGTGAACTTCATCATAATCACTAATATAGTACAAACTCTAATTTTGATGCAATTTACAGAGATACCAAAGTGATATAATAGGCTTTGACTCCGATCACGTAGTGAAGAATAACCGTAGCGCAGAAAAGTTTTTCAAACAATAACTTTTATGAAAACTGCTACTGTCATTCTGTATTACAACTTGAGCAGTTGTTTGATATAAAGGATATTGCTCACACAAAGTACATTAATTACTAATAGTATATTTCGTGAATTTAAATATATTTGTTCAATTCATTACATTGTCATGTATGTGTGTACCTTTACTATTATGGTTAGTATAACTGATGAGGAAATGTTAAGAGTTTGTGTGTGTTTGGGTTATTTCTGAGACCAAGAATTTCAAAAGTTATATTTGCAGGAGAACTTACCAGTGTCATTAAGGAGCCGCTGAATTGAGTCCTCGCCGTCCGATTCTGTAGACATTGCTGAAAAAAATAACAACCTGTTAGTTGCTATTCAGCTAAGAGCAGTTTAAATACATAGTTAAATTAAAAGTATATGTTTTTTAGATAATAATCTTACTTATGGTTAATTTTTTATCTTATTTCATATGTACATCATCGGTAGTCGCTTCTATCGGGTGGAATGATTAACTTGTAACACAAGATATTGAAATTGTTCTAGCATTAAAACGAACGTAGAAAAAATTAGATGAATTGAATGTGAATCCATGATATAACAATATTTTGTCATTTTTCTTATGACAAATGTGTTTCGTTTGCAACTAACAAACAACTAAACTTTGAAAGAAAGGGCGTATATAAAACAATAGATACGGCAACTAAAATGAATATCTGTACGTTTGTATCCATGGCTGTACTTTGTTGCGAAACTTATATGATTTGTTATATGCCATTTGTATGATAAAAAATTATCTTAATATTCAATTATTACAATATGTGATAAAAACAATGTTGGTCAAGTTTCAGAAACCTTCATAGATAAAATTTGTCGAATTAAGTAATTTCTCTTCCTTGATCAAATTATACTATTCACAAATATCTAGTGTTATACGTGTACATAAGGTAATTTTCAATATTACAAATTAACAAAACAGAGGACTTGCATAAGAAGGCGCTTAAAATACTATAATTAAGTATGTATATGTATCTGTTTTGCTTAATATCTGGTAAAGGTTTCTTTAAGACTTTGGTCATTTTTTAAAAGTAAAAATATACTTCTATTGGTAATGAATATGCATTTTAAGTTGATTCTTTACAATTTTCTGCAGTTTCCTGGGTATTATGTTTAACGGTGTAACAATCTCATAGGACTTGCTATGAACAATTTGAATTGTATTTAGCGAATTTTTTATATTAATTTACAATCTCTTGAAATTTAGTGCAAGGTAATTATTAAATGAATTTCTCTATTTAATTTAATTTTTAAGAATAAAGTTATAAACCATTTTTTGTTCTATAATGTGGATTTTTAAAAAAGAACAGTAAACCTTGATAATTTGGGGAATTACATTTCTGAATGTTGCTGGATACCTTTAGTAGCATTCCCAGTAATGATATCATTACAAATACTTACAATCGAAAAACGTTTTTTAGAAAAGCTTCACATTTTCAGTTCGCGAAACCTAACACTGTACGGAAAATCAATTGGGAAACACTGCCCCATGGGACTTGTGACTCTAGTTAAGTATTAAATTGATTAAGAACGGTAAGCATTAACAGCCATCCATTTAGTTTCGGACAGGAAGTGTAAGTTTTAGATGGTTACTAGTATTTCAGACATGCAATCGTTTTTGTTGCTTATTTCATATTACACCGACTTTACATATTATTATTAACTCTTAAATTATGGGAATTAAAGAATTACTAATTTGTGATTGAAACGCACGCTATATCTGTACACCTGCACGCAGTTGTACCGCTTTGTGTGTTTTTAATTATACATAATGATAGATAATTAGATCCGAAAGCAGTTTCATGTTTTTACCGAATTAACAACCTGATGTTTGAATACATTTTTAAGATATGCTTCGAAATAACAGAGAGAGATATGTTTTGCAAATTATAAATGAGAGGGAACATTTTTTGTATGTATTCAGTTTTGATTTTTATGCCAGCTACTTAGAAATATGTGTATATGATACGGTTTAAATGTCTAAATGTTTAAATCTGCAAATCTGCTTTTAATGTACGCTCTAAAATATACCTCACTTATTTATGAACTACAAATTGATTTATTCAACCGCTGTATAACTATTTATAAGATTTGCAAACAATATATTACTTTGTAAATGTGAATTTTTTATTATGTAAAATTCTTCCTATAATCTTCGTCTTGGTATTCAACGACATTCGATGCAAATATTTTTCTCAAAAATTCTATAGGCTTATAATACTTAATATTAATATACTATTAAGCATAAGAATGCGTTTTCGCAAAAATATCGATGAAATATGGATCATACGCTGGTCTACTATCCTTAAAAGGGCAATAAAAATAAATTTCAATTTTTTTTTGAGAATCGTGGAGTTGCCAAAGGCAACTCCAAGATTCCCATCCCACCCAGCTAATAGGCAGAGCTGGGTACGAATACTAAAAATAGTATCCGAATACTTTTTTGAATACTTTGTTTAAAAAGTATTCGAAATACTTACAGCATCTGAATACTTCGTATTAATAGGATTCAAGTTACTGAGTACTCAGTATCTTCAAAGTTACGAATACCTCGAATACTTGCATTTGAAATGGCATTTGCGTGAAGACTAAATTTATGGTTTGGTTGGGTAGTAACTTTAACTAGAAAAACAAACTTTAATTTTGATTCAGACGGCAACAAACAAAGTAATATTATCTATACTTATTTCCAGTGGAATATCAAAAAATCAGTTTCAAACTTGCGGGAAAGTATTCGACAAATAATAAAGTGTTCGCGAATACCACCTGCAAGTAGTTCAAGTATTCGCGAATATCCGAAGTATTCGCGAATACCGTTTATGACGGTCGAGTAGCGAATACCGAGAATAATAAGATCAATTCGAATACCAATTACTTTTTATGCCCAGTATTCGAGATACCAAATACTTTTCGTATAAAAGTATTTTAAGTAGTATTCAAACTACTAAGTATTCGAATACTTACCCAGCTCTGCTAATAGGTAGCTAATTATGAGGATTCTAAACAAATTCTGGAGATTAACAGCTTTGCGAAGCTTCTTTTGTAGGCAATTCATGGTATTTCTTTCTTTGTGTTAACCAGTACGAGGATGGGTCATCAATGATTGTCCCTAACATATAAGCAAATGGAAAATTTCGAGACAAGGGCTGTGATAAAATACCTTTTTAAGAAGGGTTTATCATCGCAGGAAATTTACAATGACATGTTCGGAGTGTTGGATGATTCTACTCTGTTATATCAAGTAATTAAGAAATGGTGCCAGGACTTCAAATTAGGAAGGAAATCGTGTCAACATGCACCAGGTGCTGGAGCACCAAACACTGTTGTCACTCAAGAAAATATTGATTTGGTCCATGATATGGTACTGAGTGATCGGAGAATTACGGTCAAATATATTGCTTGAGACATGTTTTGCACGAGGAATTAGTCCCGAAAAGAGTCTGCGCACGATGGATTCCGAAAATACTGTCACGTGATCATAAGCGGGCCAGGTTTTTCACTGTTACAAACAATTTCAGATTAATGGACATGGATTTGGATGGATTTTTGGAAAGATTTGTAACTGTAGATGAAACCTGGGTGCATCACTATGATCCAGAGGCAAAACGGAAGAGTATGCAATGGCGGCATCGTGGCTTCCCGTTCCCTCGAAAGTTTCGTGTGACTTCATCGACCGGAAAAATAATGACAACAGTGTTTTAAGATTCTAAGGAAGTTCTTCTTGTTGACCACGTGGTCACATAATAACGGGAGGCTGTTACGCAAAACTCATACCAAAAGTATGCTATAAAGCAAAAAAGGAGTGGTACATTGAAACGCGGCGTTCTGTTCCACCAAGACGATCCTCCCGCTCCCAAAAGCTGTGTTTCTAAGGCTGCTACCCGCAATGCTGAATTTAAAATTTAAAACAACCCCCACATTTGGCAGATCTGGCCCCCAGTGACTTTCACCTGTTCCCAAATGATAAGAACATCTGCGGGGAACTCATTTTTCGGATGATGAAGAGGTGATAGCTGATGCGAATGAATGGTTTGCAGTGCAGCACAAATAGTTTTATTTTTCTAAAGGCATTCAAGCTCTGCTTCATCATTATACTAAGTGTGTTAAACTTTTAAAGGATTGTGTTGCGAAATAAAGTTGTTTCAAATGTCTAAGTCATTTGCTTCTATATCAGGGACAATAAATGATGAACCACTCTCATATATTGAACACGAAATAAAAATCAATAGAGATAACCAACTGTGAGAGAAGAATTAGCCTAGGTTGGACTGCATATGAAAAACTATGAGATATCTTTAAGACAAACATTCCAGTCAGTTTGAAGAGGAAAGCCTTTAATCAATGCGTTCTTCCAGTTCTAACGTATGAAGCAAGAACGTTAATTCTCACTAAAGCGTTAGTAAAGAAACTGCAAGTCACATAAAGCAGAATAGAGAGATCTATGCTTGGTTTAACTCTGAGAATCAGAGTCAGAAACTAGGGAAAACGAACCAAGGCGTTAAAGACATTATAGTGCGTATTGTAAAACAAAAGCGGGATTGAGTGAAGATCGTTGAATGGCGACTAAAAGTCGATTATCGTCGTCGAAGAAAATCACCAACTGGATGGACAGATGAACTTAAAATAAACTCGATGAACTGGATTGCAACTGCTCATAATACAGGAAATTGGACGCATCTTGAGAAGGCCTACGTCCAACACTGGACCAGTGAACCTGAGTGATGATGATTGTGATGGTCGATGGCCTAATCCAAAATAGAGGTAATTGAACATGTTTTTGTATTAGAGAAATAGTAGCTTAGGTAGCTAATTTGTGTTAACTTATCGGTGCTCATTATTCTGAACAATTAAAAATTGGTAATAGATTCTTTGAATTGTTCGGATTTTAATAAGATTAGATAAATGTTGATGCTGGGTTTGTGTTCATCAAATATAACATAAAAGTCGATTGATTTTATCTCATTTTCTCATTATGGTAGCATTTTTTATCATTACTTGATACTCATTTTCTGATAACTCTTCACCTTTTTACACTATTGGATATGCTGGACATTAATTACAAAAAAAAAGCAGTTTAGAAATGTTACTAGAGTAGTTATAATAGCTGTAATAGAAAACACTAGCACTCTTCCATAACTCCTTAACAGCGACAATATAGGCAACCAATCTAGTGTGCACAAGGTATGCTGGTTTGAGGGAATAATATTAAGCATACGTTCTGGTGATATATAGATACACACATTATATTTTTGTATTGATATAAATATTGTAGCCATGATTATAGAGTATATTTCGAAAATATGTTACAATTATTAAATAGAAATAAAATTTTGAGCAGTTTCAACTAAATAATTCAATTTATTGTATATAATAATTGAACTAGGTATAAAAAAACTTTGCTCTATTTAAATTTTGTACATCTATAATAAATTATCATAAACAGAAGGTTCGCTTTAACCTAATCAGTGGCATTGTGTGTCTCAATTCGGCAAGCCACCGATTTTTATCTTCGCTGCTGCACTTGAAAGATAATGTAATAAAGTTACAAGTCATTCAAGACAGTTGCATAGTTTTATTTCGACGAATAATAAAAAACGTTTACTAATGCGAAAATGCCCCTAAATATTTTTATACAATTTCTTTCCAATATTATATTTAAAGCAAATTCGATAAAAGATTAATCAAAATAATTTAAGAATAACACTGCAATCTCTTTGGTGGAACAAATATTTGCTTTAAAATAATCTGATTTCCTGTATTGATAGGCATCAATTAACTACGCGTGCCGTGCAGATTAATTGATTTACTAAGTATTTTGTCCCATATTAAGATCTTGCTAAAGACATTTATGAAGTTAATCGTTCCGATGCCATTGTGCAGTAATCATTCATATTGCACACCGTTTAACTTTTAAAAGAAGAAAATTAGAGATTATTTTTAGTACGTATTTGCATTTTACCTAATATGAAATTATTTAATTTAATTATATGGTCATTGTATATAAAATACTATTTTAAAAAGCTTCTGTGTAAAATAAAATGAAATGGTTTAATTGTCAGAAAATTGTACAGTTTGCTTTACGGACTGGAATTTTACTAATACACAATTAATATAGACTGAAGGTTTTGCAATTCTAGATTAAACAATCAATAATTTTTTATTGTTTTCGATCCTGAAGGTTGTATCAAAAAATTTACACTATAAACAACCATGGAAGTACTACACATATTTCTTTATAGGAATTTTAACAAGCAAATTATATCGTTTTTCGATGTTTCAATTACTCCAGAGTAATTTAATTATAGTCAGTGATCTTTAATTTTAATTTTGAACGGAACTGAGTATGCGTATACAGATAACATTGATTCTTAGCGCTTACTTTAAGTTTTAAATGTTACGAAAGTAGATTCCAATAATGACTACTAATGTGGAGAAATGTGACAATTTTTAATATATCATTTTAGCACTAGTAATTACTTCCTGCAACTGATTTGCATGGCCTTTCCTTGTGTAAAAATTCGTAATAAATTTGTTATATTTTATCAGAAGTAAATTGATGGTTGAGATTTAAAAGTTGTTCGACCATATTTAGTATTTCCGCGTTTTTTGTTAAATATTGCTTACCCACGTGTAATCTGTTTAGAAGAAAATCTCCCAGGGTTTTAACTACACTAATTAATTAACAAGTTAGTTGTGTAATTTAATTTGACAGTCACTTAAGGGTGCTATTAAAAATGATCACGGCCAATAGGTAAAATGAGGAAACCAAAAGTTTGCATAAATTTGCTTTAAGGTCCACATTACGAAAATTGCATTAAGCAATCATGTTCTGCAATTTTCAAAGCCAATTTATTAATTAGTTAATTAATGTAATGACTGTTATGAGTTACAGTAGTAGCTATATAGACGCGTACGTGTGGGTTATATCTCTGAAAAATGCTAATACATTACGGAAGAAACAAATAAGGGTGTGTAGCTGAAGTGCGTAGAACACTCATTAAGCATTCAGGTATTTTTGGTATATATACGTTTAGACAGCTTAAAATTCATGTACTGTAATCGACAAATATAAAACTAAAGCCTTGAAACGCAAATAGTAGAAATGTGTGAAATATTGGAAAATCTTGAACTTTCAGTACATTTATTTGTTTTTAGCAAAAAATTGAACAATACAGTGATCAAAGCATACGTTTGGTCTTACCTTTCTTTAACATTGTAATATAATTTCTATGCACAACTGACACAAGTTCCGTACACAAGCGATAAAAGTTCCACAATGCTAACTAATTAAAGGTTTTCTATGAGACTGCCAAAAACCAAAGATTATGAATGCTTTATGAGTACTTACTAATCGTGCACAGGTAATCTATAGCCTTGAGTATGTTCTTAATCTCGTGTAATAAAAAATTAAAAACAAGTAACACAGTAAACATTGTCTAACTTAATCGAAACATAGGGCATTCCAAGGCACTCAGTTTCAAGGAGTTTAATGATGAATATCGCTCATTGATATGTGGATATGAGAACATCGCGGAGATATTATTTGGTACAATAGGTCAGAACGTGCCAGAAAGACCAAAACTAGCATTTTAGATAACGACAATGCCTTTGTGAACGAATGAATATTCTCTTAGGAGAAAAGTAAGTATAATATAAATATTTTATTAAACACACCAAGGAGTTCATGAGGAAACATTCAGTAGATCAATTATTATTAGAAGAACTTAGATATCCTTCAGAAACATAAGCAAATATGTTTTCGCTGAATATTGTGAACACGTAAGGAAGACCACTAGTAAAGATGATAATGATGGAGTTGTTTATTTTCAACCAGTAGTGTTGTCAAATTATTGAAAAAACATGAAGTACGAATGCCGTTTTGTTGTAATTTTAAAATGTAATTTTATCTGTTATTCACCTTCCGTCTAATCTGTTGCGTTAAAGAATATGCGAAACACAACAATACGACATTCCAGTTAAATTATTTTTTAAATCCCATATAACGGTGATGCTGATAAATCAAACCAGAAATATGTGGTTTGCAAGTCAACAAACTTAATTAAGAAAACTTTCTCTAAATTTCATACCTGTATAAATATGTTTCATAGCTAATCCTATCTGTGTATGCACCTCACCAGAAGTCAGTCATGAGACTAGTTACGGTGATAATAATTCGATTATAATTGTTCGTTTACTAGATAACCGCAAATTGACGTTAGCTAATCAAGGAGATAATTATAATAACTACTAATGCACGATAAAGCAATTAGCGATATAATGATTTTGGAAATGTTTTTCTTTAATTTACTTTACACGGAAAAACAATGAGAGGCCTATTTATTCGGTTTTTGCTTCGTACTGACGCAAAATGGCTCTAAGGAAAAGGTAATGACATTATCGGTTATCGATTTTACCAATCCCAGAAAGGCAGGTGCGGCTACAAATGCCGTCAGAGGTTGGAATGAGTATTAGTGCGGCAATTAAGATAAAAATCGTTCAGGATTAATATAACCAAGTCTGGAATTTGCGCGTGTTGAAAATTTTACGATAAACGCTACTGACATGGATTGTTGGAAATTCCAGAAAAGAAATACTTAGATGTTATTGTTTATTATACAGGGTGAGTCAATAGGGCGTAATTCTTCCATAACTTCTGACATGTTAAAGCTACGGCTGCGATTCAAGTTTTAGGTGATTTAAATGATGGAAATGCATATTTTATATTTTAGAGGTAGGTACATGACGCATCGCAATTTTTTTAAATAGAAATGCCCATTTTTTCTTCTGTATTTTGAAGCATCTTTAGTGACCTATACAGTGGTGTAATATTTTTGGAATTCGTTGGTGGAAAAATTAAATAAAAAATATTTTTTGAAAAATTCAGCGTTGGTAGACCAAATTTTAAAACCTCAATATGAGTCGATCTTTTGAGATTTAATAATGGGCTTTTGCATAGGGGCAGAATGGGCCATGTTTTAACTCCTGCCTTTTGCAGAATTCGATTATTTTATACAGGGCGTAGTTTAGAAAGCCACAAACTCAAGACACTTTAAAAGAGCCAAAACTAATTTTTTTCAAATAGAACCACCAATAAAAAAGTTCATAGGGTTATGTATTTTATTTTTCTCTACAACTTTTGTAAAACATGTCATATGCCTAAAATTACCCGTTTTTAAGGTACGGACATTTTTTTTTAATTTTGGTGCTACGCACTACAATAATCAAGTTACCTGCATGGAAACAGTCGCGGTGGGTCGGAAACGAATTCATGTCAAGCGTCAAATCGTGTCAAAGTAACTAATGTCAAAGTTTGGTTGCCACAAAGTTAATTAGTGGTAAGAAGAATGAACTTTCCTGAGAAAATGGAAATGGTATACACCCTGGGTGAAAGTGACAGAAACTGCTTTTTGGGAAGCGACAATGTTTCAAAGAATTAATATAACAATAAACGTAGAACACAAAAACGATAACACTAACTAAAAGTTCATAAGAGATGTTTAAAATGTCCCCCGTTTTGTTCCATGCACAACTGGATTCTTTCTCTGAATGAATTCCCGACACTTCTTAGTATGTGGGGCAGGATACTTCGAAAAACATTCTGTATTCTTTGCTTCATATCGTCTCTTGTGGTAGGTAGAATTTGATATACTTGAACTTTGACAAAACCCCATAAATAAAAGTCCAAATTCGTGAGATCAGGTGATCTAGCTGGCCAATTAACTGGACCCCCCTCTACCTATCCACCGATTAGGAAAAGTGTTGTTAGGGTAGTGCTGAACTTGACCGCTGTAATGTGGAGGAGCGCCGTCATGTTGAACCCATAGTCTTCGTACAATATCTAAGGGTAAATCATCCAGATAATTTTCAAGGACGTTTCCCAAAAAATGAAGATAAGTATTTCCATTCACACGTCCTTCAAAGAAATACGGTTCCAGAACATATCCCCCAACAATGCCACCCCAGACATTGAGAGACCATCTGTGCTGGTGGTCCACAGTTCGTGTAAAATGGGGATTTTCGGTTGCATAATAATGAAAATTATGTCGATTCACATTGCCACTGCGGTGAAACGTGGCTTCATCAGAGAACAGCACCTATTCGAAAAACAAAGGAGTCTCCTGTATTCTCTCATTTGCCCACAGGCAAAAGTCTAGTCTTCTTTGAAAATCAATTTCGTTTAATTCCTGCCGAAGTTGCAGATGGTAAGCGTGAAATTTGTGTCCCCGAAAAATTCTGCTCACAGACGTTTGAATAACATCTACTTCCCTACTAATTTGTCAAGTGCTTTTATGCGGATCCTCAACCAATTCCAGTAAAACAGTAAACTCATTTTCTTCATGCGTGGTCCTCTTTCGACGATTCTGTTTCTTGTACGAAATGCTACCAGTTTCTTCAAACCTATCCTTCAATCTTTGAAACGATGTCTCTTGCGGGTGGTTTCTGTTTGGATATTTTTGGGCGTATATTCTTGCAGCCAAAAGGTAGTTTCTATCACTTTCACCCAGGGCGTAGATCATGTCTTCTCCTTCTTAGACAAGTTCATTCTCCTTACCACTAACTAACTTTGTGGCAACCAAACTTTGACATTAATTACTTTGACACGCTTTGACGTTTGGCATGAATTCGTTTTCGACCCACCGCGATTGTTTCCATGCAGGTAACTTGATTACTGTAGTGCGTAGCACCAAAATTAAAAAAAAATGTCCGTACCTCAAAAACGGGTGATTTCAGGCGTATGACATGTTTTACAAAAGTTGTAGAGAAAAATAAAATACACACCTCTATGAACTTTTTTATTGGTGGTTCCATTTGAAAAAAAATGAGTTTTGGCTCTTTTAAAGTGTCTTGAGTTTGTGGCTTTCTAAACTACGTCCTGTATAAGATAATCGAATTCTGCAAAAGGCAAGAGTTAAAAAATGGCATATTCTGCCCCTATGCAAAAACCTATTATTAAATCTCGAAAAATCGACTCATAATGAGCTTTCAAAATTTGGTCTGCCAACGCTGATTTTTTCAAAAACTATATTTTATTTAATTTTTCCACTAACGAATTCCAAAAATACTACACCACTGTATAGGCTACTAAAGCTGCTTCAAAATACAGAAAAAAAAATGGGTACTTCTATTTAAAAAAATTGTGCTGCGTCATGTACCAAAATGGAACACCCTGTATAATCGAAACTAATTTTAAAATATACATTTCCATCATTGAAATCGCCTAAAACTTGAATCGCAGCCGTAGCTTTAACGTGTCAGAAGTTATGGAAGAATTACGCCCTATTGGCTCACCCTTATATTTATTTGTCATTTCGATTACATCTTTGGCAAAACCTACCTACTTGGCGATTGTTATCCTTATTACCTGTTTGATTTTGTCAGTTGGAATCAGAAAAAACGTTACAAAAATACCCACGAGGAGACACAATGCAGAAAGATACTCGCATTTTTAACAAAGAAATCGTTGCCAATTGCTTGCTGTTGTAACGTTATATGCTTAGTAGTTTAACGTACGCAAGATTTATTTGTCTTCCCACAAAAATTAAATTTAAGTTTAGTAAATATTAAATATTGCTTCGTCATCTATTAATTCGTCAGCCCGTAAGCTGGTTTGTCACAGCTAACCATTCTTCCTCGAGCATTTCTTCCTTCTATTTCCCCTTCTATTATGATCTTTATTAGTCCATATCGGCTCAGTATGTGCCCTATCAGTTGATCTCGTCTGTTCTTTATGCCTTTCCACAGTCGTCTTTTTTCTCCAGTCCGGAAAACTTCGTCATTTGTTGTTCTATCGATTAAGCTAATTTTCATCATCGTTCTGCACCACTATACTTCGAATGCTTCAAAGAAATACGAAATTGGAAAATGGAAAAACATCAGAATATTAGAAATATGCTATGCCGACGGCAGGCTAGTAATGGAGAAGGGCGAAGAAACATTAAAATAAATAAATACTAGAACGTCTCTAAATTCATTTACATATATAAATAGAAGGCAAAGCGATTATGGATAGATATAAAAATACAGGAAAAAACTGATGTTAAGACCAATTGGAACAATTATAGAAGAAGGAAAGACGAGATGGTTCCGTCATGTAATGCGGATGAGTCAAGAAAGAATCGTAAGACGAGTATATGAAGCAAACCAAGGCAAAAGAAAGGTAAAAGAAGATCCAGAACATCATGGACAGAAGGGCTGAGAAATGAAGTGCAAAAGGAGAGGATTTCAGTGGGAAGAGACACGGACAATGACAGACGATAGAAAAGGTTGAGATAGACTTGGAACAGGACAAGGGAATAATACAAACCACCAGCCTTACATCTAAAAGGTAGAAGTACCTTCGGATTAAGTAAGTAAATATTGCTACGCCTACTATACAACTTTCGCCGCAACAGTCCAAGTGTCAAGGGTTTTTGAAATAGACTTCTCCGTAGTTAAACCATTCTACCCTAAAATTTCGCTTTGTAGTTCAACCGAGGAAAGTGGCTCAGCGGTAGAGCGTTTACCTTTAATTCGGAAAGTCTTGAGTTCCAACCCCGGGCCGTCTGTCCTGACTGTTTTTGTGGTTTTCCTGGGTCATATAGGTAAATGAGGGGACAGTATCATCATTGAATATTTTACTGATTTTAATACAACTGTTCTTCTATCGTCACACTTTATCATAAAAATGCTTTTACAAATATTTAAAAATATAGAGAACGGGACAGGATCGATACATTCAGCTGCTGAATATCAAAATTGTCCTGAAATTGTCCAAATGGCGAATATATATATATATTGATACATAATTCTACTTTTTGTCAAAAGGCAAAAACGTTAACAAATGTATTGAAATTATGCGTAGAAGAGAGGCGGTAATTGCAGCAAAACACGGAGTTGCCAAACTTTGATTTTTTGTTCCATAATTACCCATTTTGTATAACTACAAACCAAATTTAGTTCTTGAGGGTATTTATTGTACACAACTGTAAAAAAATCACGTGTGTGGGAAACGCGATATTTAATTAACCAAAAGTTCGATTTAGTGGTTGAGACTAGCTTGGTATTAATAAGTAAATAGTATGCTTAATGTATTCGATGTTATAAGAACTTTCTAACGAACTTTTCCGTTTTCAAAAATCGGAAAATGTAAAACCCGAAACAAAAAACATCCAAACAATCACATTTGTGCAAAACAGCATATTGATTGTGGATAATATATGAACATTTATTCTGATATTTTAATTATTTTTTCGACTTTAGACTTTGGATTCGACGGGAAATCAATTTGTTAATTGGGGATACCAATTTGTTATTATATTTCTTGCCCAAACATATTATAGTTAAATAGAATGCAACCGATTATGTGTGTGTGTGTGATAAACGTGATCCTATCTGTTTATTAGACAAGAAAATTTACATTGCATTGCCTAACAGGAGTCATCTGTCCAACGGTTTAAAGTAAAATCTAATTTTACGTGTGAAATATTTGAAACTAGCGGAAACTCCTATAAATACTTTGCTGCTTTGGAAATTCCATGCGAAATACGTTTTTCACAATATTTACAAAAGCTCAGATGTAATAGTAAATGCGGACAAATATGTTAATCGCTTTCAAATGACGCAGGAGAAAATGCTTTTTATTGGAAATATATACAGGGTAGGCCAATGAAAACGAAACAGACCCGAACTTTGATATTTATCGCCATTTTTTAAAAAATCGCTCGGGCCAGTCAATATTTGTTTCGAGGGGGAAACTTTCTGCGTTTATTTTCAACCTTGTCACTTCAACCTCCTAGGGGTGATGAGCTTCACCCCTAAAATTTTAAATGGGAAAGGGGTCGAGTGATACGTCATTTTAAAAGGCATTAAATTCTCGGACCAATAATTCATGATTATTCAATTTTACCATAATTTACATCAGTAATGTTTTATTGATTAAGAAATTTACGTTAACTTTCACTTTATTAAATGTTCGAAATGTTGAGTTCCAGCATCCATACAGTAGTACAGGTTTTGTTGAAAACGGTTTCGGACATTCTGAAGTAATTCTGGGGTACTTTGACAGAATTTGTTGTTGATCCGTAGACGCAAATCGTGTAGGGATTCTGATTGAGTACTATAAATTTTATTTTTTATGTGGCCCCGTAGAAAGAAGTCTAAAGGGCTTCAATCTGGTGACTTCGCAGGCCACTCCGCAGCTCCTCTTCGGCCAATCCATCTACCAGGAAATGCTTCATCCAGATACTGACGAACAGCAAGGGCATAGTGTGCCGTTTTGTTGAAACATCTACTCATTCACATTGTAACGGTCATTTTGTTCAATAATTTCAGTTATTGCGGGATCAGCATGATCTCGTATTAAATCCAAATACATTTCTCCTGTTAAATTTCCTGGTAGAAAAAAGGACCAACTTCGCGATCGCCATAAATTACAGCCCACACGTTTAATTTTTGAGGATTTTGAGTGTGAACTTCATGGAATATGTGTGGGTTTTCATCTGCCTAATAGCGACAATTATGACGATTAACAATCCCGTTCACAAAAAACGAACACTCTTCCGAAAAACAAATGTAAAAAAGCAAATTTGGGTTATTAATTATCTGGTCAGTCATACTCTCGCAAAAATTCAAACGTCTATCAAGTCATCTTCGTTTAATTCTTGGACAAGGTGAATTTTATAGGCATGGAATGTTGGGCTTTTAAAATTCTTCGAATGCTAGTACAGGATATGCCAGCAATTGTTGTCAACTTTCGGTCACTTAAAATAGGATCGAGATGGACGTGACCCAAAAGAGCAACTTCCATAGCTTCATTTCCCACTATTCAATTTTCAGTTTCTACGATTCGCTTTCGATTTGCCAGCGTTCCCGTTTCCCGAAATTTGGCTACTAGCTCAACAACGTACTTTCGATTAACATGCTTATTAGGATTTTGTTCATTACCCTTTAGACTTCCTACTGTGGGGCTACATGACAAGTAAAATTTATTGTACTTAGTCAGAATCCCTAAATGAATTGAGTCAACGGATCAACAACGAATGCCAGCAAATTATCCCAGAACTGATTCAGAACGTCCGAAACGGGTTTCAATAAAACCTGTACTACTGTATGGATGCTGGAGGTCAACATTTCGAACATTTAATAAAGTTAAGGTAAATTTCTGAATTAACAAAACATTACTGATGTAAATTATGTCAAAAGTGAAAAATCATGAATTAGGTATTGGCTTTGGCGGGTTACTATCTTTAAAAGGCATTTTCTCGAAAACTACTAATCCGAATTTGAAAAACTAGGAAGCGTTAAAACGAGATTTTAATTTCCCATTTAAAATTTTAGGGGTGAAGCTCACTACCGCAGGAGGTTGACGTGACAAGGTTGAATATAAACGCAAATAGTTTCTCCCTTTGACGGGTCGAAGCGATTTTTTAAAAAATGACTATAAACATGATAAATCGGGTCTGTTTCGTTTTCATTGGCTTACCCTATATATATATATATATATATATATAAATTGACACTAAAAAATAAAGCACGTCAGG
>JABXWE010012917.1:0-32818 GCA_014611495.1 Limonius californicus
AACATTATTGATTGATTTCGTATAGAATTCCATTGCTTTCATAGGCAACCCATGTGACACTACCACTATTAGGAAACGTTGGTTGCCTATACAACAATCGTGTTAGAATAATACTGTACACAATAAATTTAATTTAATTGTTAAATACGAATTAAAACATTCAA
The DNA here is from genome assembly GCA_014611495.1 of Limonius californicus. Classification (NCBI taxonomy): domain Eukaryota; kingdom Metazoa; phylum Arthropoda; class Insecta; order Coleoptera; family Elateridae; genus Limonius; species Limonius californicus. The sequence goes on from JABXWE010012917.1 coordinate 165, forward strand.
ACATTATTGATTAATTTGTATAGAATCCCATTGCTTACATAGGCAACCAATATGACACTACCACTATTAGGCAACATTGGTTGCTTGTACAACAATGTGAATCGTGTTTGAATAATACTGTACAAAATAAATTTAATTTAATTGTTAAATGCTAATTAAAAACATCCGAACATTATTGATTGATTTCTTATAGAATTCCATTGCTTTCATAGGCAACCTATGTGACACTACCACTATTAGGCAACGTTGGTTGCCTATACAACAATCGTGTTTGAATAATAATGTACAAAATAAATTTAATTAATTGTTAAATACGAATTGAAAACATCCAAACATTATTAATTAGGTTCCATGCAAGAAATTGTGTTTCCTTAAAAGGAACGTTTACGAATTACTTGCGTCTTGTGGCATTGTTTCTAAGAGCAAAATTACCGATTGATTATAGCATGAATTAAATAACATAATTTTTACCGTTACGCTGGATCAGTTTCAGTGAGAACCTGCATGTATGTATGACCATTTTTACAAAGGTTATTAACAAAAAAAAATAAGATTAAAAAGAACCATTTCATTTTTGGTTTTAGGGCAACATTGTTTAGATACGCAAAAGTTCCAAATAATATGTATAAAAATAGTAGTACAGTATTTTTAAGATAGGTTTCCAGGCTTAATACAGGCAACCGTTTTTACATGTATGTAATACTGGTTGCCTGGGTCGAAGAAAACCAGGAATGTTATGTGGAAAATACTTTAATATCGTATGTATGGTTACAACGGTAGCCTTAGCTGCATGTTCACTACAGTAAGCAGTTCTGAGTTCAAATCTTCCGTACGTACATCATATATTTAAGATAGGTGTCCAGGATTAGTATATGCAACCAACGATACATATACGTTATACTGGTTGCCTACATTAAGGAAAACCAGGGATACCACATGGAAAAAACTTTAGTATTCTATTGCTTATGATTATGCTCATATTTGATAGCATTACAATATATACAAATTTTAATTAATTAAGTGATAAGATAACAGCTACATACGATCGGGTTTCGGAAGTGTTTCTTAATAAAAATGTAATAAAATTCTAAAAACTCACGTCATCTTGGGTTGTAAAATGGGGTAATTTATTATATTATATATTGCCACCTCCTATCTAATCGAAAAGGGAAAAATTTGATAAGTTTTTTAATATAAATTAGTGTATCCAAATTTATCACTATCTTGTGCCCAGTCTACAGAAAATAATGTTCGTTGGTGCCATCGAAATTAAATAAAAAACTTAATTGAGAGATAGCTGCTATATCTGAGTGATTATCGTAATTAACTAATTTCGGTGTTGGTGATACGGTTGTTCTAGTACATAATGATGATATCTTTAATTTAGTGGTGATGTGTACATAACGAAATACGTCACTTAGTATTCGCTGATTAATGATTAGTAATGACAGAACATACATTCCTATTTCGACTGATAATAGCGAGTGGTGGCGGCTACAACAACCGTGATAGGTGAAGCTCCTTGGTTCAAATTCTAACCCTGAGGCAATCGTTAACCTTTAAACTATCGTCTAATGCGGGATTTTATTTCATTTAAATAAACAAACCTTAATGATTTTTCATTTCGAAGTATGCTATAACGAGGAAAAGGGCGCTGTTAAAGTTACACTGAATTAAATAACAGCAACGGAAATGTTAAAAATGAAATTTAATCCGTTTGTTTCTAAACAACCTACAGTATGAATAAATAAGGATAACAATTGTGAACACTCATTTTATGATGACTAACTTTCTTAGCGAGTATGTTTATGTACGCCTTACATTAAATACATATATGAACTAACTATACGTGTGTTGCTAATAAAAAAATTATTATAACATTCATATACAGGGTGATATAAAAGACATTTTATGATACTGCTAGCAAAGTAATTAATTGCTTATAGCTTCACAGTTTTTTTTTAAGAACCGTGGCAACTCCAAGATTCCCATCCCTCCCAGCTTATCCCGGCTCAGCACATTTCGTGCTATTCACAGGTCTAACATGCCCCACCCTTGAAAAACCCCATGCCCCAGACATCACAAACACCCTGGGAAAGCGCAGTGCTCAGGATTCGAACCTGAGCGACTTTGGTAGAATAACTCCGAAGCCAAGCGCTGAGGCCATTACTCTACCGCGGTCCCCCGCTTCACAGTTAGAACTGCAATATTACCATGTAAGCTGGGACACAATTTGAATGCATTTTGTAAAATTTCCACGATATACACATAATTGCATTATACTTACATTGTATTGCATATCTTATTAATCAACAGTATTTGAAAACGTTCTGAAAGATTTTAAAGATTTACACGTAATTGCAATACACTTATAATTAACCAAGTATATTTGAAAACATCTGTATGATTTTCCAAATTTACACTGCATTGCATAACAGTTTCTTAAGAAAATAAATTTGGATATACATATATGATTTCAAAAATTGACATGCGTGTAATGTAGTCACACGTAACCAACCATTAACTACCAATATATAAAACCATTTTGTAAGAATTCAAAGCTGGTTTGTGCATTTCATCCGCCATTATTGACATAAATAAAAAAAAAAATACGTTTGGTCAAATTTCAAGGATGAGTTACATGTAACTGCATTACAATTGCATTGTTTAAACATTTATTGTTGAAAACATGTTAAATACATTTTATAAAACTTCATCAATTTGCATGTAACTGCAATATACTGGATTATATAACCATTTTTAACCACCAGTTTGTGAGATTTCAAAGGTTTACATAATATAGTATATAAGCGCATTACACTCCCATTACATAACCTTTATTAAACAAAAGTAAACTCCTTCATGGGCTGTATAGCCTTACCATTACCATTATGGAATACACTTTGGGAGATTTCAAAGCTTTATATGTAACTGCATTTCACTTGTATTACATGACTATTTATTAATCAAGTATTTTTCGATACATTTAGTAAGAGTTCAAAGATATACATGTAAATGCAGTACACGTATGTTACATAGTCATTTATTACTAAGAATTTTTAAAAAATCTAAAACTGTTTTGTTTAAAATCTATTTTTTCTTTAGAAAATGTTTAAAAAATAGCTGCGAATTTGTAAGAAGCAAATATGATAGAAATTTGTAGTATTGGACTAAAATACATGGTTTGGATGCGAATTATTTTTTAAATGATTACGAATAGCAATGAATGTTTTGAACTGTTTTGATTTCACAACTGCACTTTTCTTAACTATTTTTAACAACTTACCAAAAACTATAAATAAAAATAACTTTGGTGTTCGGTTCACCCCAAGATTTAGCTCTAATAACTTTATTATAGTTTTGAAAAGCTATTAAATATTAATCATATCTTTACCATTTATTAGTGAAAAACTAATTAGAATTTCTTTAACTTTTCCTCCAAATTTTGATCTTCTTAGTCGGCTTCGGAAGGACTTCAAATAGCGTTGTCGTGTCATATTATTTCGCGGTATAAATGAATATGCGCTGTTACTTATAAACTTAGTCATACCTTGTGACCTACATTCTACTTCTTTCTGTTGAGGTATTCCCAAATTTCCTAAGTCGTGGTGATGATTGTTTAAGACTTCAGGTTACTCCTCGTTCGGGCTACACTATGATGATGATATCGTCTTTAGTGTTTATTCATCCATTTTTTAAGGATATTCATATTGGTGCAGTTTTCATCGGGTTATTGGAATTTTTATGTTTTTTAATGTATGATGTTTAATTATAATTACAAAACTTCTTCCCTGTTTAAATCTGGTAGAACGAAATGTAGCCGGTTGTGAGGATTCTGTACTACATGGGTATGTAATAACAGTTGCAAGAACTTGAAAACCACATTTGTAATTCTGAAATATGCTTAAAACTCTTCAAACTAGCGTAGAACGATTTAAGGTAAATGCATGCAAAAAGTTGGTGGTTTTTTGCTAAACTAATTCTATTTCAAATGCACAGTTACACAATGTTCTACAATTTTTTTAATGTAAAACACCAATCATATACACGAAACATTGCTAAGAAACTGTCCAGGTGTTACAAGAGCAGATTGTGGTTTTAAGTTTGATGCAACTGAAGAAGCATCTTCCATTTCTTTGATGATCCCACTCACATTCAAGTGTATCTCTAACGGATTGGCGCATTACAATTACGTAGAAAGGAAATACGATATGTACAATTATCATTATCGCCCCACCAACAACTCAGCTTAATGTGTTGAAATGCTTAAGTAGCATTTTTTACTTGCAGTATTTGTGTTTGTGCAATAAAACTTTAGTAGGTGAATCGTCTTTAATAGGTCGCGCTTCACTTTCTGTTCGCACAGAAAATGACAGATTTGCTTTGTTCCAGAAACAAGTGCAACAATGAAAAACGTCGTCGCGAGCAGGAGAACATCTACATAGAGGAACTGGCAGAGCTAATCTCCGCCAACTTCGCGGACATGAGCTCGCTCTCGGTGAAGCCAGATAAGTGCGCCATCCTCCAGGAAACCGTTAATCAGATCCGCAGCATAAAGCAGCGGGAAAGTGCCTCGCAGTCGTCCGACCCCGTCCAACAGGGGGAAGTTTCTTCGTCGCGACCTACCATCTTGTCCAACGAAGTCTACGGACCGCTACTGCTCGAGGCTTTGGAAGGGTTCTTGTTCGTCGTCAACGCCGAAGGTAAGGTCGAACACGTTACGGAAAACGTAGCGACGTATATCAAGTTCAGCCGAGAAGAAGTGCTTGGCAAAAGCATATACAACTTCATCCACCACGGAGACCATGCACGGTTCAGTTCCAGCCTCCTCCCTATGACCATAGGGTGGGCCAGCGAACCTACCAACAAGTCGCGGTCGTTTAGCTGTCGCCTTTTGGTTAAACCTGACGAACTAGACGAAAGCATAGAAGAAAAGCAGCAGCGTATTAGTCGGTACGAGCTTATGCACATTTCTAGCACGCAGTTGCGGGATCAAGTGACTGTTTCTGACGACGAAGGTGGTGATAGTGGCCCTTGTTTGTTGTGCGTTGCTAGTCGTATCTCACATCGCGAAACGACCCCGGGTTCCACCATTGAACAGTTCACTACCAAACTCGATACCTCGGGCAAAATCATAGGCGTCGACACGTCCGGGGTGTCTGCCACATATTCACAGTTCCTCAACAAAGACCTTATGGGTCGTAGTCTGCAGGATCTGTGTCCGCAACAAGAAGTGCATAAACTAACGTCGCACCTCAGGGACACCTTAAGTGCGGGACAGGCGACGAGTGTTATCTATAAGTTGCGGCTTGGTTCTCAGGAAAAATACGTGCACGTACAAACTAAATCGAAACTCTTTAAGGCTAATCCTCACTCCAACACCGACACTGATTTTATGATGGCAACACACTCCATCATTGGGTAAGTTTCAACATCTCCCATCCTCTTTATTCTGTCTTTATACATTGTTTTGTTTATCAGAGAGCATGATTCCACGAGTTCTTCGGATCCTACTGGTGGCAACAGCAGCGGTGTAGGAGGACCCCTAATGACTAGCGTCTTGAATGGTACGCGAAATGGAGCACCTACCAGCTCAGCTAACGACGTCTCCAATACCTCCGCGAATAACGCTCTCCTCAATACAAATTCTTCGTTTACAACCTTTCAATTAGATAGCGACTTCAATTTCGACATGTTTCCTAGTTCAACGTGGGAACTGGAGTCATCGACGAATTGGAACGAAACAAGGCCAGAATCCAGACAAAGTGTTACTTCTGTATCCACGCCCACGCCTCGTCCTCCCAGCGCTCCCGCGTATAGTCCCGCCGCTACCGTTGCCCAAAGCCCTCTTGCCCAGTTTGTGACGCAACCAAGTCCCACTGTACCTAATCCCCCAACGCCCGCTAACCCTTACAGTAGTAGTTTTCCCTTTAGCCCAATAACAGAACCCAACTTCCAAATGGAAGAACAGAAAGATACCAAAGCTAATGTTTTAGAAGAAGCGTCGTCCATTATGGCTGATTCTGGTAGGTTAAGGAATTTATTAACGAAGCCTCCAAATTCGATGGATAACGACCCTGAGAACAAGAACAAGAATAGGATATTGAAAGGACTGCTGAATCAACCAGATGAAGACGATAACAAAACTGACAGTAGAAGTAGTCCACGGGGATTGGGTGGCCGAGGATCTTTATCGGGACCCTCGGATTCATCCAAAGTTTCTGCTGCAGGGGGCAATAACATGCTGCTAAAGGTAAAGCATAATGTCTTTCTGATTTATTGATTTAAACCACTTTAAGACCTAAATAGTAGGTTGGTAGTAATACACAGGGTACATTAATTTCGAAATGAGTGAAATCCGGGAAATGGTTTGATCAATTGGTTACCACGAATAAGTAATAATTTGGCTTGTATTAATAGTTTTTTTATTTTTAGATATTTGCATTACATAAAATTTATATTAATCTATAGCTAATTCACGTTGCTGTTGGTTGTGACAGTCACTATTGTGTGTATAAATATGATTTTAAACTGCTAGTCACATTTTTTTTAATTCAGGTTTTAATTTATGACTGCTCACACTCTTGCCAGTGTTTTAATACTTAGTTTCAACCAAAAAAGTTTGTGCTCAGTGTCAAAGTAATTTTTTAGCGAAACCTTACAAAAATAAATCTCGGCCTTTGAGACGCCAAATAGAAATGAATAGAGTATACTCTTCCTTAAAATATAATACAGAATTACACATTTACAATGTAGATATTCTAGCAGCATATAGTAGATCTTCTTGAAGTTTTGATTATGTACGGACTCTGCAGGGCTAATATTTTATAGCAGCAGTTACACAAATAGAGTACACCTACAACTGTTCTTGCGTTTACAAATTGTTATGGGAATCCCTTAAGCTAAAATATTCAAAATAACGTAAATACGTATTGTATATATATTGATATATAAGTTGTCATCTTCAGTAGGAACACTATATATATACTACTTAAACTATCAAAGATAATTTTAGTTGAGAAATCTGAAGATAAGCTCCTCCTCAAATTAAAATCTAATCTAATATCTAGTTTTACAGATATTTATATTTTCCAAATATTTTGATGGTAAGGGTTTGTGTCAAGAGTTTTGAGGGGGGGGGAGCTTTCTGTGTCTTAAATAATTCATTTAAGCCTACAGATTTTGGTATTCTGGGATTCTATGAACTATGTTTCTAACTCTATTGAATGAGAGTAATTGGAAGCGCGATTCTCCTCAAAAAAACTATTAAAATGCACTAATTGCTTAGTTTTGTTCAAAATATATACTAAATTGTTTGAAATGTATGGGTCCCGTCGTCAATTAATGCAAATCCTCGATTTTGGATAAGCTTAAGCATATCTATTTCACATATTGTGTAATATGAAATATGCTAAAGCCATCGTAGATAGCTTAATAACTATTGGGTTTTCCATGAGGTTCGTGTCGTGGCTATTCCTCCCCTTTCAAACAGAATAATAAATTTTCTGGTCCCCGCAATAGAGAAAGAGAGGGAGATAGCACCTACAATGCCAAGGTCATAATTTCTTAAAAGCAAAATTAGTTTTAAAAAAATATGCTTGATCGGACTCCGTATTCATAAATTTGTTCTGGAAAAAAATAGTGACTGCAATGTTCAGTAGACTAAATATGCAAAAAAAGACCACCACTTACAAAATGTTATTATGACCACTTTCACCAAACAAATTTAGGCAGGATATTAATGACATTAAAACAATGATGAGTGTGTGCTGCCCGTCATGGTTGAGATTACATAATCGTTGCCAATATAAGCAACTAAAACGGTAAATCAAGATTGGCATAAGATGCGGATGAATTTTAAATGGATGTTGCTGTACTCTTTAAATATACCCCCGGTATGACTGTACCAACCCCAATCCCAAGGGTGTCTACCTGTTTTGCAAAGTTGAAAATTCCAGGTAGAGACTAAGTAATAATAAGCACTGTTCGCGCATATTGACGAGTGCTGGCGTATCGTCTAGCTGGTATTTTCCTATATTTTGTAGTTGTTATCACAAATCAGTTGGCAATACGTCCGAACTCAAAGATAAGCCATACCTGCTCTTTTGTTGTAAGATGAGTCATTTTGTGAGTTGTCTTTGCAGCGTAAACGTCTTGTACTAATAAGTCCATTTGCGTGTGCAGTGCGCTTTCGTTTGCTGGGCAAAATAACTTGTAATAGTAAAAATTGTGCCCCGTGGTATCGGCATGGTGAGTTTAAAAGTATTTTAATTTTCCATATTTGTGCGACGACTATTTTTAGAATGTAATTTGAACTTATATTTGTTTAGTTGGAGATATTTATCATGTTGTTGAGAGGTTATGCCTAACTTTTCGTTGAACTAAACCAGAAATTTAATAAATACCAAAACCTAATGTAACTTTCAATTATTAGTGAAGTTTGAAAAGTGTCTTTTCCAACTACCTTTCCTAATTAACTCTTATGCGCTGATCAAGTAAATCTTATCTTTATGGATATTTTTATGGATTTGCAATTTAGGCAAGCAAATTTTTACGAAAACAATTAGAGAATTTAGAAAACTGTGCACAATAAGTAATATTATTGCTTAATTCTACAGCTAAGACAGTTGACCTTGACTATTTCTGCGACGCCGCATGCAAGCCTCTGCACTACAATAGAAACTTGCTACTCCTCAATACTCATTTCAACATTCCAGAGTTTGTAGGAAAATTTGATAATCATGGGATCATAAAAATTCCACCTATATTTTCCGTGATATTTTAGGGCGAGAGTATAATAAATAAACAAGCAAAAAATTTGAGGTAATTACCATGCAATGGAGGTGGAGCAATTTGCTATACAGCGTGTTATTTATCACTGTTGTAAAATCCCATAGAAAGCTTGCTGGCGATTTAAGATACTTGTTTTATCCCCAAAAATTCTAAAAATTAAAATATATTTAAGGGCATAAAATATATTGAAAAACATGATTATAGAAGTAGAATGCTTGATACCATATATTAAATAAATTAGTGTACATCAGAAATATAACTACTTAATCGTACAGAGTGATTAAATCCAGACGTCTCCATTTTCTACCATTAATATTGACATCTTGTAAATATTTTTGTTTAACTGTTTGAGAGTTAAACGTCACGCAGGTTTTTTTAAGGCAATTCCTGATTGATTTCCAGCTGTTTTAATAGATTACTTATGCTCTTTTTTGTGGTTAAAAATATGGGATTAATAAAAAACAGGATCTGTTTTAAAATTAATATAATTCGGCATGATCGACAGTACAAATTTGACGCAGAATATCGGTACTAACTGATAGTAGCAAAAAAAGGCAACTAACGGAAGTTTATAGAAAAGATCTCGGAATACAGCCATAAATAATTAAGTTTAAAAACCACAAAAATAGAGTACACAAGTATTATGAATTGTATTAAGCTTGAGAAAGGCGCCAGAAAATTTTCAGCACACTGTTTGCATTGTATTACCTGTGGCCCTTTCTTCTGTACTAACAGTGGTTCCAGAAGTAACGATATTATTTAAATATTTCTCTTTGCCTATCTCCATAATCCAGCATTATGAAAACTTCAATTTTTTCATGTTCATGAAACCACTTTCAAGTTCAGTAATTATTGACAAAATTGTTTAGTGTTAGTTTAAAACATACAACCTCCTGTGTTTAAACATAAAGAAAGACAAAAGAATTTTCCCCATAGGATAAAGGTTTTGGGTGACAATATTAATATAACCAAAAACAGTTGAACAGCATAAATTGCCATCTCCACTTCGTACATGTATACTCGGTGACATGGAAATCGCAACACCAAGAAGGGGTAGGAATTTTTTAATCAACATGGCAGAAACGTTTAACCACTAAAAGGTAGCAATAGATTAAAATTTTAAAGAAAAAGAACAAAATATAAACCTAATTTTTATTAATAATGGGTTGGTCCCCCCCCATTGGTTACACACTCCTCGTGGCATCGATTCTAGCAGATGATCGATTTTTCTTGAGGTATTGTGTCCCAAACAACTTGTAATTCGTGCTGTAGAGCTTGCAGCGTCTGCGGAGGATGCAGCAAGTTCCTCGGTCTTCTCCCCATAATGTCCCAAACATGCTCGATGGGCGAAAGATCGGGGTAGCCACGGCAAGAAATTGACATTATCCTCTGCAGATCGGTCCATAGAACGTCTTGCAATATGGGGACGGGCATTCTCCTGCTGGAAAAGTGGGTCTTCCAACTGTTGAACAAATGGAAGGATATGGGGTTCTACCACCTCATCCACATATCGCTGGGCGTTCATATTGCTTCGGATGAATATCAAACGAGACCTACTCTCATAAGTTATAGCACACCATACCATAATCCCCACAGTTTGGTGTACAAGCCACGCAACAGAAAATTCAACATTGCGACGTTCCCCACGGGATCATGCATCCCATAACAGAATCGGGATTCGCCACTGAACACCACCCTATGCCACTCTAGGTTCCAGTGGAGTCACAACCTACACCACTCCAAACGTTGCTGTCGGTGTTGAGCCGTTAGTGGTAACACAAGATGTGGCCGATAGGATTGCAGGACGGAAATTCTGATACTGCGGTAAACCGTTCGAAGGGTTACAGGACGACCTTCGTTAGCTAACCATTGATCGGCAATTGATCTGGTACTGGAGAATCGGTCTCTTGTTGCCATAAGTCTAAGATGGCGATCCTGCACGTTTGTTCTTCTTCGCTTCCGGGGGTTCCTCTTCTGCGACGTTCCTGACCCTCCCTAGTCCATGCCTGATAGCAGCGTGTGATGGCGGATTGGTTCCGGTTAATACACACAATATGACCTCTGTCGAATTCGCTTAATTGGCGGTAATTTCCACGTTGGCGCACACTAGGCATGATCACACCCTAAAAACAAACGATCAAAAGCGAAAACAATTAAGAACTGAACGAAATCTCGCAAAACATACACCTGATAAAATTGTTAGAAAAAACTGAAAGAACTGTCAGATAAGCCATTATCACTTGATCCATATGAATGAAATTTTAATCAATTGCTACCTTTTAGTAGTTAAACGTTTCTGCCAAGTTTGGTCAAAAAATTCCTACCCCTTCTTGGTGTTGCGATTTCCATGTCACTGTATAAATCACATTTTGGATATATTTGTAGGAAAGTATACAACATTCACTGATTGTAAATAGTAATGTAGTAGCAAGTATTATACTTTACAGTTCAAATAATATTCTTAAAAAAGAAAATATTGGCGAATATTGTACTTGTAATAAACCCTGCAAGCGGTATTGATCTCGTGCATATAATATTTTTGGCTCTGCTTGTTTGCTTCCAACTAATCAATTTCAGAAATGTTAAGAGTTAAAAGATGTGCCGCTCAGTAGCCATATTTTGTTGGAAGAATTGGTGGTAACTGCAAAACATAAACACTGTATATTATACTTAGTGAATTAGAGAAGCAGCCTAAAAAACTGAATTTAAAATAAGACTTTTAAAATTATATTTTGAACAGTACCCCATAAAATAAAGTCCAAAGGATTTTTTAAGTTGTGCTTCTGATACTAATTTTCCTTTATAATTTGTTTAGTTACTCAACGAAACAAATGACGATGACGATCTCGAAGCGCGTGCAGGACTTAAAAAGCAAAGCGAACTGCTTCAGCAGTTGCTGAAAGATGACGAAGAACGAAAGCCAGAGCCTCAAACCCACGATGATACTTTGTTGCGCAGTCTTGGCTTTACCAATTCGCCATCGCCTCCGAGCGAGCCTGGGCGTGCCAGGAAGCGGCCGAGCGACGATCGCGATGAGAATCCCTCAAAACGAACCCCGGAAGCTGTGTCTTCGTCGGGCGTGACGTCTGGGAGTAAGCTCTGCGAGCGGAACAAAATGTTGGCGTCATTACTAGCAAAACAGCCTGCCAATAACCACCTTCCTATACCTCCTGTACCTGCTAGTGTGATATCTGCAACCCCGCAGGAAATTTTACCCAAAGTAGTAGATTTAAACAAGAGTACTACTGCGAACGCTAGGTTGACGTCGAGTTTACAACAAACCATGATCGCAAATGCTAGAACAGCACCACGGTTGCCTGGTCCAGGTCGACCACCAAATACAAACTACCTCAATCAAATGTTGACGCCTGGAGATAATATGCAACGAACGCAAGCCCGCCAGTTCAACCTAGACACGAGCTCTTATCCTGTCACAACGGCTAACCTAGACAACATTTGGGACATTCAGTCCTCTTCTGATCCTCTGCTTTCAGACATTCTGGATCAGGTTATTGACATAGTTCCGGATGCTGTCATGTCGAATAACACCGACTTGTTGAATCTCTTGGAACCAATTGATACAACACAGAATAACAATAATTTCCACCAGAGGGAACCACTTACCGAAAAAATGGCCATCAACATCATTCAGAAGTCTCTTATGCAATGTGAATCGGCTGTCAATAAAAGTCCTTCTTCTCCTACTATTTCTTTACCTGGAACTCCACCTGCGTACTCATCAGCAACGGTAAGTTGAGCATTTTGCGGCCAGATAAGAAACAATATTGTGTTAATTAGTATTTTCTTTTTGTGTGTGGATGAATAGCAGGTTTGGCAAAAACTGACTTTGTGCAGGCCCCTGGTTTATCAGATTAGGGCGGTTTAAATCCATTCAATTGTTATAAACTGGATACAATTATTTTTTGTTCTTCCGTGATTTCAAACTCATTAGGTAAAGTGGCCACCTCGTATTGAAAAACTATAATATTTAAATTTTTTAATTGCCTTCATTCAAATTCATAATAATCAATAAGTAAAAACAATATTGGTAATTTCCACCAATATATTTAAAACACTTTTAACTTTTACTACATTCACATGTACTTGTCAACAAAATCAAAATGAATACTGTAAGTTAAATGGTTACAAGAGTATAACCATATTATTTGTTCAAAATTCTCATCCAAGCTTATCAGCTCCTAAAGTACGCCCTTTTCTGTTAAATGGTAAATCAACCCACAGAAAAAAAATTTTTGTGATAAAATTAGACAGTGAAAATTTCTCAGGCCAAGCTCCAGAATTTATATTTCTCCTGAGAGCCATTTTACAGGAACTTATTTTACAAAGTTTAGAAAAAGAAACTTAATGATAGTAATACACCGCACTGTGAAAGTTCAGGTTATACATTAGAAAATGCCCTAAATTTCAGGTTATGTGAAAATATTTTGAGTATTGTTAATAGTACAGCATGTTCATTAAAAAAAAACTCTCCACGGTAAATTTACGTATAGTGTCTTCTTACAGCATGCACTTTATAGGAATCGAAATAACGAAATTTACTAATTTTTAAATCAGTACGTAAAACACGATTTAATTGGTAATAAACAAATTTCCGCCTGTATACACTGGTATACTTTATAATTAAGTAATAATTAGATCTTCAAGTTTCATTTCCGAAACAGGTCGATTCCGAATTGCTTACCGTTAAAATGTATTCCTATGTATACGTAAAAGTGTATCATATATCCCACATAACCTCGAAATGTGATTGTTATTGTTGTCATCAAATACTTTAATATATTAATACAGGAAACTTCGCCGAAAATCTCGTGACACTGACTGCAGCACTCCGTGCGGCTTGGTGGGCCACTAAGATTTGTATTTGGCAGCTGTCGAAAACATTTGTCGCACATTTAAAGCAAATGCCATTTACTTTCTTATAGCAAAAACCTTATTTAATTAATAATATTTGATAGTTACGATATTTTACTTTACTTTGTAAGTTTAAATAAGTGGTTAAGTTTATAACATTTTGTAGGGTTAGGTTTTTATTTATTAACATTAATTTAAAACAGTAATCTGTAAATTTATTATCCAAATTTACTGAAACTTGCCCACCGAACTGCTTAGATGACGTCCCACATTTCTTAATGCTAAACGTATAAGAGTTTCCTGTATTAATATATTAAAGAATTTGTTGTCATTTATAAGTGACATTATGACTGCCAATTGTAACGTATGGGCTAAGCCATACCTTGATAAAAATTTCAAAGCCTGCTAGAGTTTTTTTTAATGAACATACTGTACTAAAGTGATTTGAATGTCAAAAATTTTACTGAAGTTTCAACAATTTGGTAAAAAAAAAAGAAAAACCTTTCCTGCCAAAACCAAAATGTTTACTGAGCATTATTCTAGTAAAAGTATTTCAAGACATATTTATTTGGAAAAGAGATTGCTGTTCAGGAAAAAACAATAATATCTTCCTTAGAATTCATTATTTTGATGACGGTCTTAACACCGAACTAGGGGAAGTACAGCTAAATTTAAAGGCTTACTGTAAAGTAAATAACTTCTGTAAATGTCTACATAATGTTTAGTTGTTTGTCCAGTGTATTGGAATTTAGTTTGTATTGTACAGTATTAAAATTATAAAAGCATGTTGTTGACATTGATTAGCTTAGATATTTTACATTTCATTTCTTTTATATATATTAACCATATATTGTAATTCCCAAAAATTTCAAAATTGTATCCAATTCAAACTAAATATTTTAGTTGTAACTTGACTGTCTTATTCCGTCTTAATGATAGATTCAAAGTAAAAAAATATTAAAAATTTCACAATGTTAGAAGTTAAGAGAGTGTTGTTAATGTTATCCAAGCTGGTTCAAATCAACAGAAGTATATACGTATAGTAAAATAATAATAAGAGAAATTCCACGATTTGTACCGATTTAAACCAGGTTTGTTAGTTCCAACCATGCTATTCCACACTCTAACTTAAACATACAACTTGTCAAAGGAGAACTTTCACTTGAGATGTGCAGAACAGGAAGCAAGACAGCACTCTGAGCAAAGGAGATGCACTTACTCTCGGTTTCCCACTTCGTCGAAGTACACTCATGTTAGTAAACGAATGGGCTCGCACCCATTTGCTAACACAAATAACGCGTGCTTTTTCTCAGAGTGTACCCTATCTGTAGTGGTCAATGTTTAGTAAGTAAATGAGCTCCGCTGTAGATAACAGAAATATGCCACTGCGCAACTGAACTCAAGTGAAACTTCTCATATGACAGTCTGTACCTTGATACATTATCTGAATAAGTATGTGCAATTTATAATTTCTATTATGAAATTATAAACCTACCTACTGATTCATGAAGTATTCCAATTTATTACTAGTAACCCTCATTGTAGATGACGACACAATCGAATCAAGGTGGAGCTTTCCCACCACCTCCACCTACGTATCCCCGGGCTGGGTTTGCCATTCAAAGGGCTCCGGTGAGGGCTGGGGCTCCCCAATATGCGATGGCCGGTGGCACAATAACAAACCAACAGCAGCTTGCTTTGCAACAGCAGCAGCAGCACAGGAAACAACTAATCCAGCAGGAGCATAAGCGGCGGCTGCTGCAGCAACAACAGCAGCAACAGCTGCTTATCCCGTCCAATGCGGCAGCAGCCGAAATAAATTCTGGTTTACAAAATATAGATAGTTTATTAAACAATACTGTAGCTCCAAATGTTTCATTACAACGTTCCGCTAGCGTGCCTGAGTCACAGTTATCGCCGAACTATGGTGGCCAAATGAACCAGCAGAATCAAAGGCTCAACAACCAGCAACCCTTCTCACCACATTCGCAGCTGGCGTCTCCTATAGGCCAACAGGCAAACTTTCCACAAACTACAACTGTCAGTAATTACCAGCAGGGAGGTGCTCGGCTTTCACCGCACCCACCTTTCAACCAACAGTTGTCACCTAGGCAAGGTTACCCACAGACCAATGCACAGAATGCCAACTGGCAGCAAACACAACCTAGACAACTTAGTGTGCAACAGCAACAAAATCCAATGCTCAATGCACAGCTCACGGTAAGTAACATTTATGTAGCAAATCGCTCACTCACACAAACAGTGTTTTGATTTTTTACCTCAAAAACGAACTAATTTAGTACTTTAACTACTGTTTTTAAAAAAAAATAATGCTTGTTTTACTAAATTAATTGTAAGGTTGTTACTTTAGCTCTACTATGGTAAACAAAATCTGTCTACTTCAGTCAAACAGTTTTGTGCAGCAATACTTCATATTATAATAAGAAAAATAACTCTCATATAACTAAATTAGTTTGGCAGCTTACATAATTTATTGCTAACTAAATTGGTTACTATCTGTTTATATTAAATTTGAAAAAGCTGTGAAGTGCCAAATAGTCTCCTCCCTAAAGAGCAAACAAAATTGTAAAAATAAAATATTGTTTTACCTGTACAACACTTTACTAAACATTTGTTAGCTAATTTATTAAAACCATTTTTCTTTGGCCCAGACTTTGATTTTATAATTAAAGTAAGCATTGGTTATTTCACATGTACACTACATACATCTCAGTTCTACTGTACCCTTTTTCATAGCGATTCGTAAGTCTTTAAAATTTCCTTTAACATGCAATTTTTGAATCAATGGTGATGTTAGATAACGAATTGTTCATCAAGATTAGACTAAAAGTGGTCTCACTTGTTGGACGAAGGTATATCCCTATATTTTTCTTAAAAGATTATATTACCTCCCATCTAATAATCGGTTTAAAATTGCTTTTAGTGTATTCTAAATTAGGGAATAGAAACAGTACCGGGTTGCCCAATAATTTCTTAGCGGCATCATTGGGAGCTGGTGATGCTTGTAAATACATATTCAAATTTATTTACTTATTTTTTTAACAATTTTTTCTGTTGGGTACAATAAAGTAGACAAAATTTAACATAGACAATGTTTAAATACATTTCAGCTTCGTATTAAAAATAAAAATCATCAGATTTTTTAGTCATTGTTAATACTAACTACTGCAATTAAGGATTAATTAATACACCTTAAAATTTTATACTACGCCATTCCAGTACTTATCATCTCCCACTTTTTAAGAAAGTTACAAGATCTCTTTAAATTGTTGTATTACAATAGTTAGTTAATTTGTCTAGACATGCTGTTAGTGTGAGTTTGGAGCATGATCGGTAACCTTTGACTAAACATTTGTAAACACAAAAGATTTTTCCTGAAAATAGAGCTGTTTTGCTTAGAAGCCTATTTATTGGTGGCAGTATAGTCTGTTCATTGAATGAATAACTGTACATGTTTTTAGCAAACATTGTTATACAGTAGAACCTGTATAACGTGATCACACAAGAGACTAGTAATAAATTTTGACTTCAATTTGGGGAGGGGGGGAGTCAATTTAAAGAAAGTGCATTATTTAATTAATATGATATAAATTTTATTTATAAAATTCACTAATTCATACGTTCTCATTTTAGTAAATGTTATGAACAGTATGAAATTTACAAAAACAAAAACGAAGTAATATACCTTGTAGTTGAAAATACTTTTAATACCAATGAGCATTTTCTTTAAGAGGACTCATTACAGTCCGTAGAGTTTCTTGGCGGGGCAAACGTAAAGGGAGAGGTAGATTATGACGCGCTTGTGGGAGTGGCCATATTTGATCAACGACGTACTTTAATCATTCTGTCTCATCGACGTACGTCGTAACTGAGGCAAGAAAAAAGTGATAAATTGAAATGAGGTGGGGAAGGGTATGAGGTAGAAATTGCGTACGTAATTTTGGAAAAACGGTACAATAAATGTCAATTCTCTTTGAATATTTAGATAGTATTTTTTCTTGTAAATATGGTGACCAAAAAACCCACCAAATTAACCTCAAACTAGCCTAATTTTGAGCCCTTTCCACCTAATAATTTTAAAAAATAGCACGATTTTTTAAACTGCCAATTATTATGTAGAATTTCTTTTAACCCATTAAATACAACTTTTAACTTGTAACAATTTTATTTTCATACAGGAACAGGTTGAATATTATAATTTAACATAGATTAATATAATAATTAATAATATATTTTTTCCACTACTAGCTTTAGAAAGTGCCATTATTTACCTTGTTTTCAATGCGAGAAGTTGATTTTCTCGGCTAGTGGTTAATAATTTTTCATTATTAATTACTCGTTAATAATGGAAACAATCGCTAGATCCTAGCACTCAGATGCCTATTTAATATACATATTTTACACAAATGTCAATTGAAATTAACTATCCTCTTGTTTTCAAGCAAGAGTACCTAGTTTTTCTTCTTCGTCTGTGTGTAGGCCAATGGCCTGTTAGAACCTACTCATTGTAGGTACTTAACAGGCCATTGGCCTACGCACAGACGAAGAAGAAGAAGGCTTAGTTTTTGTGGATATAAATAAATTGATAGAAATAAACATTTGCATTTGTCATTTTATTTTTTATTAATGTAAAAGTGATTAATTATAAAAGGAATAAAGGTGCTAGTAGTGAAAAAAATAGTGTATCAGCCACGGTAGAGAAGACTTATCAATTGGCAACTTATGTCCCTCGATGCTTCACATCTCGGGAAATAATACTGCTCGGCTGAGAAAAATGTCTTCTCTACCTTGGTGTATAATATAGTATACATTGAATAATTACCTAACATATTTAAAGTAAAGTAAATCAATTATAAAAATGTATAAGCTAATAATATTATAACACAATAACGTTTATTTATCTAATTTTGACACGTAAAGTGACACTTTTCAAAACTGTCTGACGTTAGGAAACGCTTTACTTTTCGTAACTAGTTATGTAATGATAAATTAACTCCTATGTATATAAAATGTGTCATTTAATGATGACAGTTTTGTCAATTTGAGGTGCATCCTTTTTTATCACCGATGAAAACGTCTGTTCCTCATAACCAGACTACATCTAGTAAGCTTACGTCACTTTAATGTCTGCCCTATCAGACATTTGACAAAATCGCTCGACCTTCGGTCTCGCGATTTTGCCATGTCAGTTTTCTCGTAAAATTACTGATTTGCAAAATTATTTCGTTACAAAAAGAAATTTACCCGAATGAATGAATAGCAATTATTCGTCGCCCATCTAATTTAATTTCTTCACTATCCTGCTTATCAACTTCAATATCCATTGCAATTTCCTCCTAAAATAAAAGTAAAAGTATTAAAATATTATCCTATATTTAGGTACTTGCTGTTATACTTATGTACATGGATGGCAGTTGTAACCTGATCAATATTTTCATCCATTTCTTCAAACTCAAGCACATTCTCTAGATTTTCATCTGCAGGTACAACTTTTGGAGTGCGTGTATGAAAGCATCTTTTTCTACGTCTCGTACTAAGTCTAAGACGAGTTTTATTACCCCTTCTATGCACTGGTTCTTTCTGTGGCTCCATGTTTTTATTTACTTTATCTACAAAGGTAGAAAGATAAAATACAAACACAAAAAAAAAAGTAGCTAGAAACGTTCTCGAGATAATGTAATACATGATTTGACTTATTTAACTTACCTTCTAGTACAAATATTTATAATAGCAGAATGCCGATAAACACTATTTTACTGTGGGTATGTAGGTCTTTCATAACACTTTTATTTACACTTTACCCTTTTTTATGAAAATACGACTATTTTCATTAAAAAACTAACAAGCGACTGTCATTTCATACGAAACACTTTTAAAAAGCACAATCGGCAGAAATTCGAATGAATAAACTGCAAGACTGCAGTTTAGCAGGTGGTCAGAGATCACGTGATGACGTGATTCACATGTGTCCTGCCATCTGAACTGAAACTTGTTGTAGTACATAGGCGGCAGCACCTTCCAATCCAAAAATGATTTGAAAATTATTACTTTGTGGTGATTTCGACCGTGCGTAATTATACATTTATTAATTGTTCAATTGTGTTGAAATTTATAACATATGTGTCAAAAAGGTTAATGAAGGATTCTATCGTGCTACTTTTGAAAATTATTAGACAGAAACGGCTCAAAGTTAAGGTTAATTTGAGGTTAATTTGGTGGGTTTTTAGGTCACCATATTTACAAGAAAAAAATTTAAAAGAAACATTCTACCACTAAACAATCCTAGAATATATCCAGGTCAATCTAAATATTCAAAGAGAATTGACATTTATTGAACCGTTTTTCCAAAATTACGCACGCAATTTCTACCTCATACCCTTCCCCACCTCACTTCAGTTTGCATGTGATGTTTCCTCTTAAAAACTAATACTATTTAATAGTACAAGTAGTTCTAATTGATTATTTTTTATAGTTACAACGTACAGAGAACTAACATTTTTCTTTTTGTTTCAGTGGTTACGGACACCAACAACAATGTTGAAGCTGTTCTTCCTAGGATTACTAATTTCGTCCGCTCAAGCCGTTGGCTGTCCCACGGGGTGCGTGTGCAACGACGACACCTACGTGGTGCAATGTGAAAAAAGCAAATTAGATGTTCTACCTATTACACTAAACCCAGCCATACAAAGGCTCGTCCTGCGAAATAACAAAATTAAAACCGTGGACGCCGCCTTCCAGTTCTACAAGGATCTGCAGTACGTAGACCTTTCAAGCAACCACTTGGTGAACATCCCGACAAAAAGTTTCATCTACCAGGAAAAGCTGCAAGAACTGCACTTAAATAAAAACAAATTGTCCGCTGTTACTAATAAAACTTTTCAGGGGCTGAAGTCCTTGACGGTTTTGAATCTCCGAGAGAACTTCCTGGAAGAATTGCCCAGGGGCTTATTCTCAGTTCTCTCAAAATTAGAGGAGTTAAATCTCGGTCAGAATAGAATATCCAAGATTGATGCGCTGGCATTCGACGGGTTGTTAGCGTTGCGAGTGCTGTACTTGGACGATAATCAGCTAACCTCCGTTCCGACGCCTTCGTTCCCAGTCATGGGGAGTCTGGCCGAGCTTCATGTCGGCCTAAACTCTTTTACTTTTCTCCCCGATGACGCTTTCGAAGGTCTGAGCAAGTTATCGGTGTTGGATTTGAGCGGCGCTGCTTTGTTGGATATAAGCGAGAACGCTTTCAGGGGTTTGAATACTTTGAGGAGCCTTAATTTAGCCGACAACAAATTACGCCGAATCCCTACTAAACAGTTGTCTCATTTGTCACGGCTGGAGGAGCTAACGATTGGGCAAAACGAATTTACAACAGTCGAATCCAATTCTTTCAAAGGATTAAGCAATTTGAGAAAACTGGATATTACCGGCTGCACTCATCTGTGAAGATAGAGAAAGGTGCTTTTAGCGACAACCTGAACATAGAATCGATTATATTAGCGAGTAATCGGAGATTGGAAACAATAGAGGACGGCGCGTTAGTGGGCCTACCCAACCTAAAACATCTGGTGTTGAAAGAAAACGCCTTTAAAACGTTTTCCGAGTCGTGGTTGAGCTGGAACGAGCTCCGAATTCTGGAGCTCACAGATAACCCCGTCGAATGTGATTGCCAGATACTGTGGCTTAGTAACCTAATGGCTGTTAAAAATTTAACAACAGTGCACTGTTCGTTTCCGATGCCCCTCAAGGAGAGGTCCTTAAGGACACTCGGGCCGGACGATCTGGGGTGCTCATTCAGCGACCCCCGTCAGCAGGCCATCCTAGTGACATTGTGCGTGAGTGCGGTGATACTTTTAGGGGGTTTGGGCTTGCTCTTGTTCAGATACCGCCAGCGTGTTCGGGAAGCCGTCAAAGATTACAAGTGGAACAAACGGGCGATCAGCAGGAAAGAACACGAGTACCAGAAGACCTTCTCCGACGACGATTACATCATGCGGTCGGCCCAGCATAACATCAAGCCGATCCCGGTGACGGAATTGTAGCTAGAGCTAAGCGCGCCGCCCTCCGGGGTGTTCTGTGTCGATGGAGGCGAGGGTCGGCGTGCTAGGCCTCCACGAGGGCCCGGGGGCACACTCCCCGTCACGGGATTCACTTATATCGCCGGGGACTCCTGCAGAGCCCATTCGCTGAAGGCTCTCAGCAAGGACAACAGGAACGGATTCTCGCGGTATCCCAGTCCCATAGATATCTACCAACATTAGCCACGGACTCAAGTGTTCTTTAACTGAGCAATAAATGAATCCATTCCAGTATGTGATTTAACGAAAAATAGAGACTGTATAGTAGCGGCTAAATATATTTTTATCTTTAGACGTTCGATCACGTAACGCGTTTAGAAGCGATTTCGTTTCCCCCTTTTATTTTAGAACGCCATTAGGTTGATTTTCAATCCCTGTTTGTTGCGTGATCTGAAGTGGCGTCTCAATTCCGTTGTAGAATCGAGTATTTGTGATGTAACTAAGTAATACTGTTGTTTTAGTACTTATAATTGGACAACCTAGCGAATGTTTAAGTTCAGTTGAAATCCGAGATGGTTTGTTTGTATTTTGCATTGTATTTTTGGGTATCAGCAAAAGCAATCCATCCTGGTGGGAACATTAATTCGAACTCTTAAATTTCGCCTAGGTTGTCTGACTGTAGGTACTTTACCAATAGTAATTATTCAGATTGTGATAAGAAATGACTGCATAAGGTACGTTACGTTACAGTAGGAGTTATTAAAATTTAATGGTAGTATAATTTCTGCGCTTTATGGTGTTTAACATAGATCCCTAGGAATACCGACTGATATTAGTGTTCATAAAGCAGTGATCTAAGTTCGAGGTACTTAGTGTTATTCTTAGCGCTTCTTGCCAACTGAAACCAAAACCTATTCTAATAGTATCATGGTCTTGTCGATTTATTTGTCAATTCCTAGTGGTCTTCTGATTTATGTAGTCATTTTAAAATGTTACTTTATTTATCTGTGTGACGAGCGTTGAATTGCGAATTATTATCCATCATAAATCTAAAGGGTAGATACTTTATCAGTGAGACATAAATCTGCAGCTGTTATGATTTCTCAAATAATTTTTTAACGCGGCTGCTGAATAAATAAGCTTGGCACAACTAATCGACCAATGAAAACACAATTTATTTAGTGCAGAAATTGCCTGATTCTGCATATCAACCTCTCTTTTGAGTTCGTTGAGTATTCCTGATAAAGTATTTTACCAAGGAGTTTCATAATTACGCAGTTTAAATAAAGTAATACACAACTGAATTTCCCTTCCAGGCAGTTTTTTCAGATTTTGTATTTTCAAAATTCATTTGAGAATATTTAAATCGTCTGTACATAGCCTGTATGCAATATTTCTATATACATTTGTAAATATTCTAAATTTAGATGGGTAGATATTTATTGTTTTTTATTTTAAATGGTTTGTGTGTGGAAAGTTGATTTTGATTTAACAAAAAATCCATTCCTTTGAGAGATATGTTGTTGCGTATTGTTTTTCCTTTGTATTTTTACTAGTGGTTGTGATTGTTTACGTAATAATTGTATTGAAAATTATCCAGTAAAATTTGAGTAAGTTAAGAGAGAGAGAGTGACGTTTTGCTTTGAACAGTACCTTTTTACTTTCAGACCAGTGTTGTAAAATTTAGTGTTCTGTTAATTAATTTGTCTTTATAACTACAGTACAGTGGTATAGTAAATTTGAACACAATACGATTAAGCTAGTCATAGTAAGTTAAAAACGAATGTGTGAGTATCGTATTTTCTTTTATGTATAATAAAACTAAGTGCATTTTATAATGTAAATAATATAATAGTGTTTTGTACATATAACTTTATCGAAACTAATTATTACGAATAAACGAGATATTTCAAACTACAATTATTTTCACCTTAGTTTGCTTTTCAGCTTGTACAACAAAGTTTGATAGAGATTACCAAACTAAATTCCTTAAATGTAAGCTTTTAAATAAGATTTCTCTATACATTCTTTTTGAATGTAACGTCCCTTTATCAAAAACTTCAAAATTTCCTAAAGTATTCCAATGATAAGCATCAAAAACCTACTTGATTGTAATTTCGGTGGAGTGCCTGAGTGTGTATTTAAATTTTAAATAAAAATTTATAATTTTATTTGGCACATTAATGTCCCTGACTATTTGTTGGTCCTTCTGTGTAGATTTCGTTGCAAAAGAAAGTTGCCATTCTTTTTCCTTCATCTATAAAGTTTACCTTTAATAATAAAAGTAAATGAGTATGTCGCAAATGTAAAATTTTAGCAGGAATAATTAAATACAGGGTGTTAATTGCAGGGTTTAAAGTGTACATGAAAACAAACCTTTTTTGTTAATAAATGTATGGTCAAAAGTGTTTTCTTTCAAGGATAGAGCTTCTCAAAGATCCTTTAAGAAGCGCTTAAATATAAGCAAATCAATTTACTACTTACCATTTGTTTCCATAACGATGGAAATGAATACAGGATAAATAACGATCTCTTTCCCCCTTTCTAGGGCTTGCAAGACACAACAAAGCAAGCAACTTTTGTTAATAAATGTGTGGTCAATAGCGTGTTTCCTTTAAAAAAATAGAGCCTCTTAAAGATTCTCTATAAAGTATCTGAAAATAGGCAAACCAAATTGCATTTTAAATTACTTTGTACAGGTCGCACGGAATTTCGAAAAAAAAAACGATCTAGACATACATGCATTCAAATACTGTCAATTTTGACACAATTCGATATTTTTGTGATATTTTATGACTGTGCTTGCATTCGTTTCTTTCTGTACCTTTTATAATTCGTTATTTCCGTTCCGTTTCCTATTTTTGTGTTATGGCGAATTATACATTTGCCAAACAGCATGACATGATGTTCATGTATGGAGCTGCTTGGGGTAACGCACGCGAAGCTGCTCGCCAAGAACATTTTCCGAATAGGAATCATCCATCGCTAATATTTTTCAAATAGTTGTTTTTGCTTTGCAATTTTGTTTTTTTTTCTATTGCTCTTAGTGTTAAAACATTTTATTAATTAATTTATTTTAAATTTAATTTGAATTTGAAAAGTGGGAAAGATGTAGTATTTATACTATATTAATTTCCGTTGTTATGGAAACAAATAGTAGGTAGTAAATTGAGTTGCCTACATTTAGGCGATTCTTAAAGAATCTTTGAGAATCTCTATCCCTGAAAGGAAGCACTTTTGACCACACATTTATTAACAAAAAATGTTTGTTTTCATGTATACTTTAAGCCTAGAAGTGTGTCACTACAATTCATAACACCCTGTATATATTTTACTCTATGATTGTTTTAAAATTCCATAAATTGCTGGCATAAGAAATACAACTGTAGCTTCCGCGAATTAGCATAAAAGTTTACAAAAAAAAAAACTAAAAATAAATAATATGATAGTTTTGTAGTTTTCTTAACGATTCTAAAATTATATTATCCTCCACTTTGAACGCAATTACAAAAGATTTTTCTTTGACAAACTTATTCAAAGTTGAGTGTGTAGTTTAAATATTTTAATCAAATTCTAAGTCTTGAACTTGTGATCAATACAGATTTTTTCCTAGTAGAAATTTTGAAATATTTATAAAATTTATTTTACTAAATCTGATGCGCGTCACCTGTTGGTATTTCATCAAAGTAACATCTTCAGCAACTTTCCAGTATTTTGTAACATTTGTATCAAGCGTGAATTAACGGGCTCTATCGCCATGCAATTTCAACAAATTCAGTGAGGTGGCGCCACAAATGTTTTTGTTATGTTGTTGTTTTGTTAGGCAAATAATCACATAGATATCTGACCGTGTGTATACGTATAATTGAATAGTGTGGGTGCAGACCTAAAGATGTCGCTCCCGCCTATTAAACACTACGAAATACGTCTTAATTTCTCCAAGAAATTTCCAATGTCATGGAGGTCCGTTCTCATGCGGATTATTCTTACGTATTTATTTGCGTATGTTCTTACAATGCAGAGATTTATGATTCACCAGACACACTAAACACAGATTAAATAGAAACTTTGGTAGTGTCGATAGTGTAGACCACATTTGCAGGGTTACTTGAATTATTGTATATCTAATACAATGATCGTTTTACAGGAGAGCGTCTTTTCTTGTTTTGAACAATATTTACCACGAGTACTTAGGTACTACATTTCATTATTACTATTATATTAATGAATTGTATTTCTACAGGGTAGGGCAGGTAAACATTATTTATTTACACTAAAAATTCAATCACTTTATTTCTTAATGATTTTTTTAAATTTCCATTTTAAAGCGGCTCGGGCGGGTTACATAATAATATAATACCATAATCTCAAAATAGAATTTTCTGCAAATACTTTACAGGATATTAGATCGAAACCGACGCGACGTTATGCTAATGATAATTGCAATTTAATTACAAGCGTAGTTAGTTTTGAATGGTTTTGAATTTTACTACAGCTTTGCACTTATTTCGACCGGTTAAACGAAAAAAAGCAGAATTAAAATCATGCTACCGTCAGGAGTTGAGTTCTTACAAAAATTGTCCCAAGAATCGAAGATCAAATTTGGGACTTCATATGTTCCAGTTTCCCGCGAACGACGCTGAAAGATGCAAAGAATGGGTTTTGAATTCCGGAGGTAAGTGCAAGCATAGGCATATAATTAAGTTAACTATTTTTAGGAAATGTGCTTATTTCCCTATGATTCAGGGCAGAACAAGTTGGATAACTACATTGAAACCTAATTTTAAAAGTATGGCTCCTCAAGAGATGGCGCTGTGCGTTAAAACAATAGTACAGGTTTATGCAAAATCCGTAACCGGTAGTTTAAATAAATTGCTAAAGGCGGCACAATATGTATCATGAAAATTTGCTACAGGATGGTGATAATAAATAATAATTGAATTTATCTTGAGCAGAAATTCCCCTTTCCTAGACATTGGCAAGATCAACGAAGTTTGATTTCCGTTTACATATATTCGTGATTGACGATTTAAATTAAAAATCTTAAAATTTTTTTGAAAGAAGGCATTGTTAAATTCTTCTTTTTTTGTGGTTCTTTTAATGTTATCTCGTGGAATTTTTTGCTCTTCCATAATTGATATACCAGGTCCATCCTGAATGGATCTGGTACATCCATTCAGGGTGGTCCATCTTGGAAGGACATATAGAGTCCATCCTCTAACCGGTAGGATAAGTTGTATTGAAAGACGCAAAAACGTTGTCGGGTAGATTTAACCTAGGTGTTAGTTTATACCGCCTGACAATTATCGGAGATTTTTATCGGCACGTTGAAAGACCGGTCTTAAACCAAATAGCGCACAAAAGTCGTTTAAAATAAATTAGATGCCTACTAAAGCGAAATATTTTATATTTAGAAAATCCAAATTCTTAACTAATTTACTAACGTATACATTCTCTTCTCAGACACTTTTTAAATCGCGTCAGTAGCCCACTCTGTTGTTCAAAAAAGCATTTTCCGTTCGCATCTGCCTTCCTCTACAAATAATTTATTTCGCAACAATTTTTAGTTTACCGTTTGAGTCTAATTTCGTTCAAATAAAATAAAAATTGTGATTACACTTCCATTTACTACCATTCGCTTGCATGTTTAAACTTGAGAAGTAAAATGGAAATTAAATGATTTTACAAAAGCATCTATTTTCCTACGGAGCATATTTAGTCAGCGCACTGTATAATTTGCTTGTAATTATTTTTGAAGTAACCTATACATGTAGTGTAGCTGTGTTGTATAGATGTCACTTTCAGTTTTACAACTCTTATCTGGGAAATTTAATTTAGTTAAGAATGATTTCTGTTTTACCGACAAAATTATAAATAGTGAATGTGAAAATGGAAGACGTTTTGACAGAAACTGTGCCAACAGACGATTTAAAGGTAAATATTTCTATAAAATTCAGCAATACACCATTATACTCCTGCGCAACGTGACAATTTAGCATAATTACCACCATAACTTGAGAATTTAGTAAATTATCAACTGTACTTGCACAATATTAACTTTGTCATGTTTCACTTGTTATGACTCATTTATAATTTTAATCATTTTCAACCTTTGTCCCTTAATAAGACCACTGTTAACTTAATAAAAATCTGTGTTTTAGAGGTTCGAGAAGGTATACCATGAACAGCTGTACAAAAACGATGTCACACCGAAAGCGCAATTTGAATACGCCTGGTGCCTTGTTCGAAGCAAATATCCTGCTGACATAAAGAAGGGCATTGTATTGTTACAGGAGTTATATAAGTCGCACGAGGAAGGGCAGAGGGACTATTTGTATTACTTGGCGATTGGAAATGCGAGAATAAAGGAGTATTCAAAGGCTCTGAGTTACGTGCGAGCTTTTCTAAGTATCGAACCAGGCAACCAACAAGTCATATCTTTAGAATCTACCATAAAAAAGAAAATGGATAAAGAGGGACTGGTCGGAATGGCTATGGCTGGTGGAGTTGTACTTGCAGTTGGCGCACTAGTCGGTTTAGGAATGGCAGTCGCTAGTAAGAAATGAGGGTTATTTCCAAATGTCTGTAATTGTGATGTATATTTAATAAATTTGTTTTAATTATTCTCATATGTTTTCTATAAAACATTGTCAAGATGTACCTAGTTGTTATTTTATTACTATATATAAGTTATGTAAACTGTAAAGAGTTTAGAATTAAAGGCTGTAAATTAAATGAAGAGAAAGGTTCTTGTAAAAGTTTGTTATTGTAGAGCTCCCTTAAGGTTCTCGTATCTGTAGTTTTACTAATAAGTCAATAGAAGGATCCTCGGTCAATATGAAGTCGTTGCAAATGTATTTTCTACACGTTCAATTTGTAGTAGTCTGATTAAATACTGTATTATAGTTGGAATACTATGTTTTACTAACACACATTTAAGAGTTACGTGGATGTTCAAATTGTGAAAAGTACAAATCATTTTGTATTTGCTAAGTTACCTATAATGGGGTCCACTATGGTATCATAATTAACGCTGGGCAGATATGCTGTAAAGATAAGGCATATATGCACTAAAACATGCTGCTAACAACTGTCGAGATATGCAGTAACCTAATGCTGTATGCAATAATATATGCTCCAAAAAACTAATATGCACGATATTTATGCAGTGAAATTTTTTTTGTTTACATAAGTATTTCGGTACAAACTAACATGCTAAATAAATCATTAAACAACATTGGTTAAAGTCATATATTAATATTATACAATAAATTACTCGATAAAAAAAAGAAATAAAATATTACAATGTATTACAGTAAATTATCATATGCTTTTCAATCGTATCTACCAGCAACGAATGCCTTTTATCCTCCAACAAATTCTTATGCGCTGAAAATGATCTCTCTACATCGCAGGAAGTCAGGGGACAATATTGAAATAAATGTGATAATTCTGAATAAATCTTATCCTCATTAAAGTTATCCAAGGTTTCCGCTTCTCCATTTAATACGCTGTTAATAAATTTTAACACTTCCAGGCTCTTATTTTAAGTCAATAGTACATTGATTTTTGTGCTAATTTTAATCCCTACTACATTTTTATTTTTTTGTAAATCGTTCTGAAATTTTTCTACAATGCTTGTGGATTCGGAAAGGTACAAATTCTGAGCTTCAAGTTTTTTAATAATTGCTGGAATATCAGCAAAATGAGATTTAACATAATTTAATTGCGCAGTTACGTTTTTGTTATTAAAAATTTGTTGGCAATCCACAATTGATTCGGCACCTTCAGGGTCAAAGGTATTCACGACATTTTTAATATCAGCGTAATTTTTAGCATAGAATAAAGCAGCTTCAATCCATGTTCCCCATCTTGTCAGAACAGGTTGGGCAGGTAGCGGGACATCCGGTAGCATTTCTTTATAAATCTGAATCCTAGTTAGCGCTTTCAAAAATACCTTTTTGGTGATAGAAATTAATTCATTTATTAATGGAAATTCCATTCTGATAGCTTCAGCCACTCTGTTTATTCCGTGGGCTAAACATGTCGCATGCAGTGCCTATTTTTGGTTTTAGTGGGCCCTAGGCTCATATACCTTCTGGGGCCCCCTCGTAGGATTAGGAAAGCATTAATAGCCTCGCAGACGAAAATCTTGGTATCAGAAATAGAACAAAAAACAATATCAATAAGTAGTACTGTCAAAAACCAACATTTATATCATTTTGTCAACATAAAATAGATATAACACAAAATAAATAAAATAATAGAACCAACACAGAACACAAATGTCTTAATAGAGAAAAAAAAGTAGAAAACCAACATTCCTACTAGCCTAAAGCGCATTAAATTAAAATATTTAAATTTTACTTTTGGCATTTTTATTTCCGCAAATTGGTTTATAATTGCATTAGAATTTATGTTTTCTAGTACCTCATTTTCCACGTTAAGAAGGGCTAAAGATGATAAGTTATCTTGGTTCAAAGAGTTTCTAAGATATGATTTTGCCCTTTTCAGAGTGGAAAATGATCGTTCATCTGACGCGTTACTTATTGGTATTGACAAATATATCCGAAGTAATATTTCAACATTGGAAAATGTTGAGACAGTGTTAGTTTCGATTAAAAACTCTAACGTTTTTTTAGGATTTTGAACAATGTTGCTAGATTTACACATTTCCTTAAATTGCATTAATTAATTTTTTAGGTCATTTACATCGATATCCTGTTGTTCAATATTTTTAAGACTTGTTTTGAAATCCCCTTTGGAATTATCCACAAAAAATATATTGAAAATATCATTAACAGAATTGTAAGATTTTTGCCTCTTTTTTAACTCCATGACTAATTTGTCGCAAATTACAAAAAGAAAAGTGTTTATTTTAAAGTTTTCATGCCCCACAAAACCAATTTCCTCAGAAGAACTTTCTTCAAAACATTTTTTTCTTTTCCGTACCTATTCTGGTAGTTGAACTTGAATTTCGGATCGTACTAATAATAAAAAATACATGGTAGCAAAATTTATCAAATAATTTTTAAATATTAATAAACTGTTGTTTTAAAAAGTCACAGTTGGGTCGAGCGTGGGGCCCTCCGACTCAGGGGCCCTAGGCACGGGCCTATTGGAAAAATAGGCCCTGGTCGCATGAATGAAAATGCGGAAAAAAAATTTCAAATTTTGTCCAGCTTTCACCATGTATGCTGCTCCATCAGTAACCATATACAAAAATTTTTCAGAAGGTATTTTATTTGGTAAAAATAAAAATGAAAGAGTTTCGTTTATAAATTTTGTTATTGTTAAATGATTGGTTTTACTTAATTCCTTTACGGCAAACAAATAACTGAGCGAAGGTTTGTCATCCAATATTCCGACTACGAAATTTGCAATGCATCTTCCACACGCATCAGTAGTTTCGTCTACGCTAAACCATATATAATTATTTACAACTTTTTCTCTTATTTTGTTAATGTAGTGATCGTATAATTCTGGAATATATACTCTAGAAACGGTTCTCCTAGACACAATTTTCTTCTTGGTAAATTTTTCAAAAAAGTTTCGGAATTCTGGGACTTCGAAGTTGTAGAAAGGAATATTACATTTTACCATCATGCTGCACAACTCTTTATTGAATGTATTACAATTCTCGGTCTGATTTACGCAATTCTTAATAACTGCTGACTAGGTCCTGCTTCGTTTGCTGGTAATTTATGCGGGCCCGTATTCATGTGCTGGTCAATTTGAAATTTCTTGGTCGCCATTACCTTTTTTAAATAAAAATGTTATTGTAAATTCAAAATTCAAAGTATGATGTATTGCGCAACCAGAAAAAATATGCAATCATTTTTTGCTGAATCACAATTCCATTGTACTTTTACAATAATGATAGATTTAAATAATTAACTTCTAAAATTGTTTCACATGTCTTTTCTTTTGAAATTTTCAGAGAGTAATGTTAAAAAATTACAACAAGCTTGAATACAATTATGTAGCTAGAAACATTCGTGAACTAGATATATCCCCATGCGTGGATTAAGTTTTACACTAACCTGCTTGGAGCAGATTTTGCAGAATACAATGTCTCCGTCAAACGTGAAGCACTTATGTTCTCTAATCCATTGTTTGATTAACTCACTTCGCGAGCGTCCAACTTTAGGCATTGTAACAACACTAACCCACAAGCAACGACAGAACAAAACTGAAATGAATGGTTACTCTACAATTAAAAATTAACCCTACACCTCCACCAGGGTTTTTCCTACCATTAGATATTTATCTGCAAACTAAGAAATGGCTAGGGTGAAGAACAAATTCAGGTAAAACCGATGATTCACCCAACGCTGAACACCATCATTATATCGAAAAATAGTTGTTTTCTTAATATTTTTACCTACCTGCAAGGTGGGATTATGAAAATAAGAAACAAAAATACCCAGTTTTATGTGAATTACCTGTTAAAGATAAAAGGTTTTGAGTTCTACAGAAAAATAACATTTACCAATTTAAAAATAAATTTTTTTCTTGAAATAATAATGCAATACATGCATTTTTACGCCCTTACCATCTACATATGCACTAACATATACCATATGCTGTAATCTTGTAATATATGCAATATATGCGAAATAAAATTTAGCTTTTCTAACTCAGTATTTACAAAAAATCAGCTTGTTATGCTTGATAGGAAAAAACATGCAAATATGCAATTGCCCAGCTTTAATCATAAAACTTCTGTTATAATTAGAGTATTACAACACAGTAGGTGACAGAAATAAGTGGACGCGACTGCCTCCCTGGACTTTCCCATACTGGAAACTGTTCATATCATCTTTATTCAACAGTAGAGTTATTTTCCTCAAAACGGTTGTTCAAGTGCTATCCTAAAACCTTGCCTCGTAACGAACAGACTTACCCTTAATTTCCTTTTAATATGCAACCAGGCATACTTCATTCTCTACTATATAC
>JABXWE010012920.1:0-26100 GCA_014611495.1 Limonius californicus
GAGCCTACAGGGACTTGATGAATAATTGGGATGACTTAGTGAAATTCTTGAGGGAGGAGTTTCAGCCATACGATTATGATGAGAAGCTGTTGGACGAGATTAAACGTCGTACGCAGGGGCCTGGTGAATCGATAGGGGTGTACGTAGCCATTATTCAAAGTTTATTCCATAGGTTGAACTTTTCTATCCCAGAGGGTTTTAAACTGAAGATTCTAATGAAAAACATAGCTCATTTTTACCAGGATAAGCTCAGCTTAGTAACCGTAGACTCCATTGCCGATTTACTCCGTTTAGGTCGCCAGATTGAAGCCCGTAGAACTGCCCTAGAAGAATTCGTTCCGCCGCCAAGAAGAGTGTTGGGAAAAACTTTAGAACCTGACTTAGCATACGTTTATTCAGATCCTAGTCCTTCAACGTCGAATCGTAGAGAAGTCGCTACGATTAATCATATTAAGTGCTGGAATTGTGAACGAGAAGGTCATGTAGCAGCTAAGTGTCCACGATCAGTGTCGAAGAAACGCCAGAAGAGGCCGATGAATGATCAAGTATCCGACCTCTCCACGAATAAGAAAATCTTGATCGACCAGTCTAAAGTTATGCTTGATTTTTTTTTTGCTCAATTGCAGGAAGATGAACGACCTTATCTAGAAATCAAGATCTTCGGTAAAGTAATGTTAGGTTTGTTGGACTCTGGTGCTAGTCAGTCGATTTTAGGAAGAAAAGGATGGGAGATGCTGAAAGGATTAGGCCTACCATTAGCCAAATCGCCTGTAGACGTGTGTACTGTTGCAAATGGGGGGAAATGTGAAGTGAAAGGCATGTTGTTGGTTCCAATTAGTTTACGTGGAAAAGTTAAGATTTTTGAATTGTTAGTTTTGCCTTCCCTTCCACATACCCTTATACTAGGTATAGATTTTTGGAAAAGTATGGAGATAGTTCCCAATTTCAGACATCGTGAATGGCATTTCAGTGACTCATCCGAAGTTTTTATCGACGCAATAGTATCACATGATGATTTAGACGCAGAACAATCGTTAGCACTTACCCAGTTGTTAGATTCTACGTTCCTATCAATGAGTGAAGGGATTGGTTGCACCACAGTAGTAGAACATAAGATTAAAACGTCAGCTGAACCTATTCGACAAAGGTATTATCCTGTTTCACCGGTTCTCCAGAAACATATTGATGCAGAACTAGATAGCATGTTAAGGGATGGAATTGTTGAACCTTCGAATTCTCCTTGGGCTTCGCCAATTTAGTGAAGAAACCAGATGGGACATATCGTTTCTGTGTGGATTATCGAAAGTTGAATAGTGTGACGGAGAGAGACGCTTATCCTTTACCCTACGTGTCTGATATACTAGATAAACTTCGAGACGCTCGTTTTATGTCCTCGCTTGATATTAAGTCCGCTTACTGGCAGATTCCTATGGCAGAAGATTCGAAGAAGTTTACGGCTTTTATAGTACCGAACCGTGGCCTTTATCACTTTAATCGTCTACCTTTTGGCCTTCACAATGCTCCTTCAACATGGCAGAGATTTATCGATCAGATCTTAGGTCCTGAATTACATCAGTGTGTTTTCGCCTACTTAGATGACGTAATAATCGTAACTGACACTTTCGAAAAACATTTAGAGGTTTTGAAGACAGTCTTTGATAGGATTAAGGCTGCTGGTCTTTCGCTTAGCAGGGAGAAGTGCAAGTTTGTTCAACCTGAACTTAAGTACCTTGGTTATATTGTTGGTAAAGATGGTCTACATGTCGATCCAGCCAAAGTTGCAGCAATTTCGAACATACCTACGCCACGTAATGTATCGGAAGTTCGCAGAATTGTAGGAATGGCATCGTGGTATCGTCGATTTGTGCCAAATTTTTCAACAGTTCGTCTCCATTAACTAATCTTCTTCGGAAGAAGGTCAAGTTCGTATGGTCAGAAGAATGCGAGATTGCCTTAAACACCATCAAAGAATTCTTAGTTTCTGCTCCAGTATTGACTTGTCCAGACTTTTCGAAACCTTTTGTGATTCAAACTGATGCTTCAAATTTTGGATTAGGTGCCGTACTCAGTCAAGAATATCCTGAGGGAGATCGTGTTATCAGCTATATTAGTAAATCTCTTCTGAAAGCAGAACGCCATTATACAACTACAGAGTTAGAATGTTTAGCGGTTTTGTGGGCCGTAGAAAAATTTAGACCCTACGTTGAAGGTTCCCATTTTAAAGTGATAACTGATCACTACTCTCTAGTGTGGCTCAATAATTTGAAAAATCCTAGTGGCCGATTAACTCGTTGGGCTGTGAGGTTACAACAATATAGTTTTGATGTCATTCACCGGAAAGGGAAAGATAATGTTGTTCCTGATGCTCTTTCTAGATCAGTACCTGTTTTGGATGTGGTTGGTGTGGATAGTTTTAGCCAAGATAGATGGCATTTGAAAATGTGTAAATTAGTTCGTGAGAATCCGAATAGGTATACTGAATGGAGAGTAGATGGAAATAATTTGTACAAATACGTGAAGAATCGTTACCCTGGGTTGAGTGATGATAGTAGAAGTTGGAAACTTGTTGTACCTTCGAGTGAACGGAACGAGATAATCCGATCAAATCATAATGTTCCTACTGCTGCTCATTTAGGTGTTACTAAAACTGTCGCGAGAATTACAGAAAAGTATTATTGGCCTAAGTTACGTTGTAGTGTCGCTCGTTACATTCGATCCTGTAAAGTATGTTTGAGTCATAAGGTCGAACAACAGAAACCTGTAGGACTTATGGTTGGAAGACCTCAGATAACAAAACCGTGGGAGTTAATTTCTGCAGACTTAATAGGACCATTACCTCGATCTAAGCGTGGATATACTTACATTTTAGTTGTTGCCGATTACTTCAGTAAACTACCTTTAGTTTTTCCATTACATTCAGCTACAACTCCATCAATCATTAGGAATTTGGAAGAAAATGTGTTTTTATTGTTTGGAGCACCTAGATACATTGTTGTAGATAATGGAGTTCAATTTCGTAGTAAAGAATTTAGGAAACTAACTGATCGTTATGGAGTGGAGATTAAGTATACAGCGTTGTATCATCCTCAAGCAAATCCTACAGAGCGGGTAAATAGAGTTTTGAAGACTGCGATTTCTTCGTACATTAGCGATAATCAGAGAGATTGGGATATGTATCTAGCGAAGGTTGCCTGTGCATTACGTACTTCAAAACATGAATCAACTGGTATGACTCCGTTCTTCATAAATTTTGGTAGAGAGATCGTCTTAGATGGAGAAGAGTATCGTACCGATAATACCGAGAAGAATAGCGAAGAAGATGTTGAAATTATACGTGACATAGCTAAGATCCAAATTCGTTCCCAAGAATTCAAAAGGTTATATGAAGACATACATACTAGGTTGCTAAAAGCTTATGAGAAGAGTCGAAACGCTTATAATTTACGTCGACGTCATATTGATTATTTTCCTGGCCAATTAGTATGGCGAAGAAACAAGATGTTATCAGACGCTTCAAAATATTATTCGGCCAAGCTTGCTCCGAAATATGTAGGTCCTTTCAAGATACGTAAGAGACTTTCTCCGTGGACTTTTGAATTAATGGATACTGATGGAAGGTTTAAGGGAAATTGGCACGCCAAGGATCTTAAGCTACATCACGAACCTTCAATTTCAGATGGCGATTAGATGCTTTCGGGTGGTTGGTTGGGCATTGCAGGGATGGTCACTAGGAGGACATTTTCCAGCGGTTTCCTTATGGTCCTTAGATATTTCTCGGTTGGTTGGTTGGGCATTGTAGGGTAGGTCACAGTTAGGATCTTTTTCTTTGTTTTGTCTAGTTTCTGGCTAGGGTGGTTGGTTGGGCATTGAAGGGAAGGTCACAAAAAGGGATTTTTCATCTATTTCTTTTCCCTTATAGGATTCTCGGGTGGTTGGTTGGGCATTGTAGGGAAGGTCACTATAATCAGAAGGCATTTCCATCTTGTCCTTGAACATTTTCTTGGTTGGTTAACTGATTGGTTGTTTAGTTGGTTAGTGAGGTAGTTAGTTGCCTTTGTTTAGTCGTTGATAGTTGGTTGGTGGATCAGTTGATTGGCTGTAGAAATGTTTGATTGTTGATTCTCGGTGTATAGTTGATTTGGATTACGGATACGGCGTATATGATAGTTTTGATGATATAGCTCCTCGTTGGATTGTTGAAAATAGACTCTTGGTTTGTGGTACTGACTTCGTTATGAAATTTTTGATTGGAAAGTCCTTAGTGTAAGATCTTTTTCCGTATATCAAGCGGTGGCTTGTTCCGTTGGTAGTGCCAGCCCTGGTGCTTTTCCTCCTAATTTTTCATTCTTTTCTTTTTCTTTTATTCTCTGGTCTTCCTTCTTTTCTCTGTTGGTATGATTGTGGATCTTTAGTCTGGTATGAATGAGAGATGAAGTTGGAGAGTTACCTCGGTTTGCTTTCGCGCTCTCCGGTGGCCTCGAAGACGGAATGAATCTAGAGGGATGAAAGAAAATTTTCCTTGTCTATCGCTTTCTAGTCGTCTGTGACTCTCTTTCTGGAGTTCTTCGCTTCTCTCCAGATTTGCCAAAAGAAGTAGGGACTTCTCCAATTTATAGTGTTGTTCGTTGGGAAATTTTACTGGGTTGGGGGTTTGTTGGTTTTTAGGTTGACAGTCTATATCTGTTGGGGTTCCCTTTCGCCTCGTGGGTTTGTTACCGAAAGGATGAATGTTGTCTAGGGGTTGGGTATTTGGATGGTATTGTAAGGGGGGGGGGTTCTGAACATTTCCAGTTGTGGAAGTACGCTACGATAGGTTGACGAGCAGTTCAGCGGCGCAGCTTTTCCATCCAACAGCGAGGAACTGTCTCGATCCCTTTGGTGGTGTTACTTTGCCCCTGGGGTTGGAATGAATTCCTCTCTGCCATCCAGATAGGTGTGTTTTGTGTGGGGTTGGGTTTTGGTTTTCAGTCAGTTTTTTTTTGTCTTTCAGTAGTTTGGATCTCGAATGTATGCTGTGGACGGTTGGGAGACACGTTATTGTTCTTCACCCTTTTTCTCGTCGAATAGTTTTCTTGCTACGGTTTCCTCTGGGATGACTACGTCATTTCTTGGGTTTCGTACATTTTTCTCGGACCAAGGTTTTGGTCGTCGTAAAAGTTTGGTGGGGGGGGGAATCTGTAACGTGCGATTTCGACGCACAGTGTATATTGCTGAGTTGTTTCAAATTTTGGTTCCGCGCATGTTAAGTTTCAATGTCAAGTGAAATTAGATTTCCTCGAGCCGCAGAATTAGTCTGATACCTGACAAGTGTGTACTAGATTTTTCACCGCGGTCCGTGTCGACCAAGGATTTATTCCTAATTTTGTTGAAAAGGTCTAGTTGAGGGAAATCTCTGGTGTTAGTGAGATCTTCCCTAGGTTTTTATCCAATTTATTACACCCTTGAAGAGGTCTTCTAGTGCCGATTTACTTCTGTGGCAAGCTTAGAGCGGCTGAGAAATTTTGAGCTGCTGAAAAGTTCATAAATACCAGAAAAATTTAGAGCTGCTGGGAAAAGAAAGTTTTATAACTACATCGAAGAATTTCCAGAAGAATTCGGATCGATCGTACGCTAAAGAAAATATTTGCAAGGTCGACATCTAGACGCACACCTGTGACCGCCAAGTGTTAAGTCAGATGGTGCATGTTGTACCGGAGATATCAACTAAAAGGTCGGTCTAGAATATTCTTGTAAATTTTAAACATTGAGGCGATAAATACATACTCAAGGACTTCGAAGATCATCCGGTGGAATTCTATTTATACCTATTTAAATGTACAGACTTTAATTGTCTATGTATATATACAGCTCTACAATCATTTAATACTATAAACCTAATAACTTATACAGTTATAAAATTTTGTAAACGGTCCGCATATTCCGAGTTTCTGATTTAATTATTATTGGTTTATATATATATTCAAAAGGGAGGATATTGCGTGAAATATTTTTTTTTCCAGTGCGCTTATACCTCAAGCGTAGGTACTTATTCTAATTTACCTAATCGAGATCTCGTTTATCGTGAATTAGGCGGGTTACGTATTGATTAACCATATTTTTTTCGAAGCTATTTTGGGCTTCTTATTAATTTTAGCCCTTATTGACGCACTATCGTTTTCTCAGGATTCAGATTGTCCATTTCAAGTATTATTAAATCAGACAGGGACGCTTGTGGTCTGTTCTTTAGTTAAACGATATTTATATTTAATATTTGGGGCTAACTGGGGGTCTAATGTTTGATGTTTGCTTTATAACCCAGTTTAGTTGATCAAAACTGGATAATTATTTGTATATTGTTTACACAAATTGATTATACTAGAGAATTGTGTCAAGCTTTTGTGTTTTATTGTGTCTTGTAATTTTATTTGAAAGACGTTAGTATTATCAGTAAGGTAAGTACATTTTCTCCGGGGGATTCCTGTTTATCTGCGTCATCTTCGAGACAAAGGGTTAATTTTAAACAGGTGGCGCCTAGGCTTACTCCGAACCACCCTTCTGCGACGGTAGCTGGTCGAACCCTTGTCTGATACCTGGATCTTACTTAGAAACTGATACTTCGTTTTTTTTTTGGGTACAACAAAAATATTGTTGCCGCCGTTTTTATCTAGGCGTCACAAATTTTGGCGCCCAACGTGGGGCCTTAACAGATTATTTTTTTCCTTAGATCGGAATTTTTTTGGGGAATTTTTTTTTCTCCTCACTTGAATTTTTTTTTGGATTATTTACACTTTATATAGGGTGTTAGAGTTCTCTTAGGAGTGGCTCGATTTATTTCGTTTTTTTTCCCTTTTGATTGATTATTTTTAGAGTTTAAGAATTTTGTGGGATTTTTTTTTTGTCACGATGGATGTTGATAGATTGAACAACGTCGAACTTTCCTACGAATTAGCTATCCGAGGGGTCAAAGCAGAAGGATCCATAGATACGTTGAGAAAATTAGTGAGGGTTGCCTTGAGGAAGGAAAAAGTGGATAAATATTTTGAACTTCCAGTTCATCCGTTTTCTTTTGAGGAAGATAGCACGGTCATACTGTTAGGTCTGAAGAACTTAGAAGAATTGGTAGACGAGTTCGAAGATTCTATACATGGTGGGGGCTATAAGAAGATTATGAGCAAAATGATTCATTATGAAGGCCGAGTGAAGAGAATGTTAGCCAATGGGTTGGAAGAAGACCGAAACAAACAAGAGATGCTCGAAACCATCGAGAAATTAAGAGGCAAGTTGGATCAAAAACTTCAAAAATTTGAAACGAGTTTGATGGCTTTGTCTACGAATGCTGGGAATCCAGAAGATCCTCAACAGCAACAAACTTCGACTCCTGTTAGAGCTCTTCGTCCTGAACCTTCAGCTAGTTCCGTGAGTTATCCGGTTGGAGAGATTAAACCTGTTCCTGTACGAACTTGGGGTTTGAAATTTTCTGGGGAAAAAGGTGAAATGTCCGTTAACTCTTTTATAGAACGAGTAGAAGAACTGAGGATTGCCCGGAATATTTCCCTTGAAATATTATTTGATTCCGCCTTAGATTTATTTACAGGTAAAGCGTTAATTTGGTACCGAGCCTACAGGGACTTGATGAATAATTGGGATGACTTAGTGAAATTCTTGAGGGAGGAGTTTCAGCCATACGATTATGATGAGAAGCTGTTGGACGAGATTAAACGTCGTACGCAGGGACCTGGTGAATCGATAGGGGTGTACGTAGCCATTATTCAGAGTTTATTTCATAGGTTGAACTTTTCTATCCCCGAGGGTTTTAAACTGAAGATTCTAATGAAAAACATAGCTCCTTTTTACCAGGATAAGCTCAGCTTAGTAACCGTAGACTCCATTGCCGATTTACTCCGTTTAGGTCGCCAGATTGAAGCCCGTAGAACTGCCTTAGAAGAATTCGTTCCGCCGCCAAGAAGAGTAGTAGGGAAGACTTTAGAACCAGACTTAGCCTACGTTTACTCAGATCCTAGCCCTTCAACGTCGAATCGTAGAGAAGTCGCTACGATTAATCATATTAAGTGCTGGAACTGTGAACAAGAAGGTCATGTAGCAGCTAAATGTCTACGACCGGTTTCAAAGAAATGTTTTAGATGTGGGAAGATGGGAGTGACGACGAGGACTTGTCAGAATTGTAATCCGTCGGGAAACGCCAGAAGAGGCCGCTAAATGATCAAGTATCCGACCTCTCCACGAATAAGAAAATCTTGATCGACCAGTCTAAAGTTATGCTTGATTTTTTATTTGCTCAATTACAGGAAGATGAACGACCTTATCTAGAAATCAAGATCTTCGGTAAAGTAATGTTAGGTTTGTTGGACTCTGGTGCTAGTCAGTCGATTTTAGGAAGAAAAGGATGGGAGATGCTGAAAGGATTAGGCCTACCATTAGCCAAATCACCTGTAGACGTGTGTACTGTTGCAAATGGGGGGAAATGTGAAGTGAAAGGCATGTTGTTGGTTCCAATTAGTTTACGTGGAAAAGTTAAGATTTTTGAATTGTTAGTTTTGCCTTCCCTTCCACATACCTTAATATTAGGAATAGACTTTTGGAAAAGTATGGAGATAGTTCCCAATTTCAGACATCGTGAATGGCATTTCAGTGACTCATCCGAAGTTTTTATCGACGCAATAGTATCACATGATGACTTAGACACAGAACAATCGTTAGCACTTACCCAATTGTTGGATACTACTTTCATGTCTATGAGTGAAGGGATTGGTTGCACCACAGTAGTAGAACATAAGATTAAAACGTCAGCTGAACCTATTCGACAAAGGTATTATCCTGTTTCACCGGTTCTCCAGAAACATATTGATGCAGAACTAGATAGCATGTTAAGGGATGGAATTGTTGAACCTTCGAATTCTCCTTGGGCTTCGCCAATTGTGTTAGTGAAGAAACCAGATGGGACATATCGTTTCTGTGTGGATTATCGAAAGTTGAATAGCGTGACCGAGAGAGATGCTTATCCTCTGCCCTACGTGTCTGATATACTAGATAAACTTCGAGACGCTCGTTTTATGTCCTCGCTTGATATTAAGTCCGCTTATTGGCAGATCCCTATGGAAGAAGATTCGAAGAAATTCACAGCTTT
Organism: Limonius californicus; assembly: GCA_014611495.1. NCBI lineage: Eukaryota > Metazoa > Arthropoda > Insecta > Coleoptera > Elateridae > Limonius > Limonius californicus. The sequence goes on from JABXWE010012920.1 coordinate 9,125, forward strand.
TATAGTACCGAACCGTGGCCTTTATCACTTTAATCGTCTACCTTTTGGCCTTCACAATGCTCCTTCAACATGGCAGAGATTTATCGATCAGATCTTAGGTCCTGAATTACATCAGTGTGTTTTCGCCTATTTAGATGACGTAATAATTGTAACGGACACTTTTGAAAAACATTTAGAGGTTTTGAAGACAGTCTTTGATAGGATTAAGGCTGCTGGTCTTTCGCTTAGCAGGGAGAAGTGCAAGTTTGTTCAACCTGAGTTGAAATACCTTGGTTATATTGTTGGTAAAGATGGTCTACATGTCGATCCAGATAAAGTAGTAGCGATTTTGAACATACCTACGCCGCGTAATGTGTCTGAAGTTCGCAGAATTGTAGGAATGGCATCATGGTATCGTCGATTTGTGCCAAATTTTTCAACAGTTACGTCTCCGTTAACTAATCTTCTCCGGAAGAAAGTCAAGTTCATATGGTCAGAAGAATGCGAGATTGCCTTAAACACCATCAAAGAATTCCTAGTTTCTGCTCCAGTGTTGACTTGTCCAGATTTTTCGAAGCCTTTTGTAATACAGACTGATGCTTCAAATTTTGGATTAGGTGCCGTACTCAGTCAAGAATATCCAGAGGGAGATCGTGTTATCAGTTATATTAGTAAATCCCTTCTGAAAGCAGAACGCCATTACATGACAACCGAGTTAGAATGTTTAGCGGTTTTGTGGGCCGTAGAAAAATTTAGACCCTACGTTGAAGGTTCCCATTTTAAAGTGATAACGGATCACTACTCTCTAGTGTGGCTCAATAATTTGAAAAATCCTAGTGGCCGATTAACTCGTTGGGCTGTGAGGTTACAACAATATAGTTTTGATGTCATTCACCGGAAAGGGAAAGATAATGTTGTTCCTGATGCTCTTTCTAGATCAGTACCTGTTTTGGATGTGGTTGGTGTGGATAGTTTTAGCCAAGATAGATGGCATTTGAAAATGTGTAAATTAGTTCGTGAGAATCCGAATAGGTATACTGAATGGAGAGTAGATGGAAATAATTTGTACAAATACGTGAAGAATCGTTACCCTGGGTTGAGTGATGATAGTAGAAGTTGGAAACTTGTTGTGCCTTCGAGTGAACGGAATGAGATTATTCGATTAAATCATGATGTTCCTACTGCTGCTCATTTAGGTGTTACCAAAACTGTCGCGAGAATTACAGAAAAGTATTATTGGCCTAAGTTACGTTGTAGTGTCGCTCGTTACATTAGATCCTGTAAAGTATGTTTGAGTCATAAGGTCGAACAACAGAAACCTGTAGGACTTATGGTTGGGAGACCACAAATTACAAAGCCGTGGGAATTAATTTCAGCGGATTTGATAGGACCATTACCTCGATCGAAACGTGGATATACTTATATATTAGTTGTTGCCGATTACTTCAGTAAACTACCTTTAGTTTTTCCGTTACATTCAGCTACAACTCCAGCAATCATTAGGAATTTAGAAGAAAATGTGTTTTTATTGTTTGGAGCGCCTAGATACATTGTTGTAGATAATGGAGTTCAATTTCGTAGTAAAGAATTTAGGAAACTAACTGATAGTTATGGAGTGGAGATTAAGTATACAGCGTTGTATCATCCTCAAGCAAATCCTACCGAGCGGGTGAATAGAGTGTTGAAGACTGCGATTTCTTCGTACATTAGCGATAATCAGAGAGATTGGGATATGTATTTAGCGAGAGTTGCCTGTGCATTACGTACTTCAAAACATGAATCAACTGGTATGACTCCGTTCTTCATAAATTTTGGTAGAGAGATCGTATTAGATGGAGAAGAGTACCGTACCGATAATACCGAGAAGAATAGCGAAGAAGATGTTGAAATTATACGTGACATAGCTAAGATCCAAATTCGTTCCCAAGAATTCAAAAGGTTATATGAAGACATACATACTAGGTTGCTAAAAGCTTATGAGAAGAGTCGAAACGATTATAATTTACGCCGACGTCATGTTGATTATTTTCCTGGCCAATTAGTGTGGCGAAGAAATAAGATGTTATCAGACGCTTCAAAATATTATTCGGCCAAGCTTGCTCCGAAATATGTAGGTCCTTTCAAGATACGTAAGAGACTTTCTCCGTGGACTTTTGAATTAATGGATACTGATGGAAGGTTTAAAGGAAATTGGCACGCCAAGGATCTTAAGCTACATCACGAACCTTCAATTTCAGATGGCGATTAGACGCTTTTAGGGTGGTTGGTTGGGCATTGAAGGGAAGGTCACAAAAAGGGATTTTTCATCTATTTCTTTTCCCTTATAGGATTCTAGGGTGGTTGGTTGGGCACTGTAGGGAAGGTCACTATATTCAGGCATTTCCATCTTGTCCTTGAACATTTTCTTGGTTGATTAGCTGATTGGTTGTTTAGTTGGTTAGTGAGGTAGTTAGTTGCCTTTGTTTAGTAGTTGATAGTTGATTGATGGATTAGTTGGTTGGTAGTTGGTGGATTAGCCGGTTGATTGTTGTTTTATTGGTTGGTTGATAGGTCAGTCAGTTAGTTAGCTGTAGGAATGTTTGATTATTAGTTTTCGTGGGTTTGTTACCGAAAGGATGAATGTTGTCTAGGGGTTGGGTATTTGGATGGTATTGTAGGGGGGAGTTCTGAACATTTCCAGTTGTGGAAGTACGCTACGATAGGTTGACGAGCAGTTCAGCGGCGCAGCTTTTCCATCCAACAGCGAGGAACTGTCTCGATCCCTTTGGTAGTGTTACTTTGCCCCTGGTTTTGGAATGAATTCCTTTCTGCCATCCAGATAGGTGTGTTTTGTGTTGGGTTGGGTTGTGGTTTTTAGTTGGGTTTTTCAATATTGGTTTTCAGTCAGATTGTTTTTTTTTCCAGTAGTTTGGATCTCGAATGTATGCTGTGGATGTTTGGAAGACTCACGTTATTGTTCTTCACCCTTTTTCTCGTCGAATAGTTTTCTTCGCTACGGTTTCCTCTGGGATGACTACGTCATATCTTGGGTTTCCGTACATTTTTCTCGGACCAAGGTTTTGGTCGTCGTAAAAGTTTGGTGGGGGGGGATTCTGTAACGTGCGATTTCGACGCACAGTGTATATTGCGGAGTTGTTTCAAATTTAGGCAGGTGTTTAGCGCGCCTTGATATTTCAGGTTCAAAATTTTGGTTTCGCGCATGTTGAGTTTCAATGTCAACTGGAATTCGAATCCTCGAGCAGACAGAATTATTCTGATACCTGTCAAGTCGTGTAGCTTGATTTCTTCGCGGTCAATTTAGACCAAGGATTTGTTCCTAATTTTGTTGAAAGTTCAAGTTTTAAGGGAACTCTTAACCTTGTGAGGTGTTAGTGAGATTTTCCCTGGTTTTTAACCAATTTATTACACCCTTGAAGAGGTTCTTCTTTTGCCGATAAACATCTGTGGTAAGCTAAGGAAGTTTGATTCTAATTTGGTCGCTTTATTTAGTCTTGTGTTTTATTTAGGCAAATTTTGAGCTGCTGAAAAGTTCGTAAATACCAGAAAAATTTAGAGCTGCTGGAAAAGAAAGTTTTATAACTACATCGAAGAATTTCCAGAAGAATTCGGATCGATCGTACGCCAAGAAAATATTTGCAAGGCCAACATCTAGACGCACACCTGTGACCGCCAAGTGTTAAGTCAGATGGTGCATGTTGTACCGGAGATATCAACTAAAAGGTCGGTCTAGAATATTCTTGTAAATTTTAAACATTGAGGCGATAAATACATACTCAAGGACTTCGAAAATCATCCGGTGGAATTCTATTTATAACTATTTAAATGTACAGACTTTAATTGTTCACCGTATATGTCTATGTATATATATAATTCTACAATCATTTAATACTATAAATCTAACAACTTATACAGTTATAAAATTTTGTAAACGGTCCGCATATTCCGAGTTTCTGATTTAATTATTATTGGTTTATATATATTCAAAAGGGAGGATATTGCGTGAAATATATTTTTTTTTCCAGTGCGCTTATACCTCAAGAGTAGGTACTTAATTCTAATTTACCTAATCGAGATCTCGTTTATCGTGAATTAGGCGGGTTACGTTTTGATTAACCATTTTTTTTTCGAAGCTATTTTGGGCTTCTTATTAATTTTAGCCCTTATTGACGCATTATCGTTTTCTCAAGATTCAGATTGTTCAGATCACGTATTGTTAAATCAGACAGGGACGTTTGTGGTCTGGTTTTAGTTAAACGATATTTATATTTAATATTTGGGGCTAATTGGGGTCTAATGTTTGATATTTGTTTTATAACCCAGTTTAGTTGATCAAACCTGGATAATTATTTGTAAATTATTTACACAAATTGATTATACTCGAGAACTGTGTCAAGCTTTTGTGTTTTATTGTGTCTAGTAATTTTATTTGAAAGACGTTAGTATTATCAGTAAGGTAAGTACATTTTCTCCGGGGGATTCCTGTTTATCTACGTCATCTTCGAGACAAAGGGTTAATTTTTAAACAGGTGGCGCCTAGGCTTCTCCGAACCACCCTTCTGCGACAGTAGCTGGTCAAACCCTTGTCTGATACCTGGATCTTGCTTAGAAACTGATACTTCGTTTTTTTTTGGGTACAACAAAAATATTGTTGTCGCCGTTTTTATCTAGGCGTCACAATATTCTGAATTTTTCTTTAACCTCGATGGTTAACTTATCTTTTGTTAGCTCATTTTCCAGTTTTAACTACTCAAAATAATACTAAACGCGACTTTTGCGGTCTCTAATTTGGCTTACCCGGATTTACGCTATAAATTAAATTAAGGGAGATTAATTTAAAAGAGATTAAAGGAGATTATAGTTTCAGATCGTTTTTCCTTCACTTGTAGAAGTTACAGATACCGAAACCTAAATAGATTTGCCCTAATTGGCCTACCCGGATCTACGCACTGAAATAAATTGCAGTAACTTAAATTACATTAAAATACTTAAGATTAAATTTTACCAGTCGTTTATTACTTTAGGAAGTTGCAATTTCCTAGACCTAAATTATCCCTAATATACTCTACTTTGCAATTGAATGTGAGATATTTTTAATTTTAGGCTTTAGCCTCCTTTGTTAGATTGTCCTAAGTTGACCCCCTATCAGCTTTCCAGTCAGTCAGTAAAATACTAAACGCGAATTTTATTCCAATAAGAAGTGAGTCCCTTGATTGACTGCCTGTTGCAGCCGAGAAATATTTTTATGGCCGTGTAACAAGAGTTTCGGTTGTTGGTTCCGACGGCTTGCAAAGGCCTCTACCTGCTTCCTACTCTTGTCGTCTGTACCCAAAATGCGCCCGTAGATGCCTATCCGCTTGTACAGTTTTGCATTCATTTGCTACGCAATGCCCCCGTTTTAATTTCTATTTATGATTTTATTTTATTTTATTGGCTACAAATACTACCAAAGACTACAAAAGACTACAAAAGACTATTTAAGCCTTCAAACACTTAGCTTTTACTGCGTTTCCTGCGTTTCCCTCCATCCTGTTGTTTTCCTTGTCGGTCGCGTATCTTTCACCTTTGATCGATCGTCAGGAAGAGCCGGTAGAGTTCCTCCTTCCTACCTTCCTAGGTTCGTACACACACGCACTGAAACCTGATAGTTTGCACCCAACACACTTTTTTTATGTCTCGCTAAGCAATCTTTCTCGAGAACGCCCAAAATACGTCCGTTCCCGAGCGCGTCACCAACGCAACCAGTCCAAAGGACTCTCATAGCCAACTTAAGGTACATGTCCTTCTCGTTCATAGTATTGCTTATTTCGGTTTTATCTATTCTACTTTGACGTTGATGAGTAATAATGGCTTTACGTTCATCTTCAGTAAGAGTACCATTGGCTTGTTTCTCAATACTTGCTGCCGTTTCTTTAGATGTTTCTATATTCTGCACTTTAGATTCAAATACTGAAGATTTGATGTGTGGCAGCACCTGCTGTTACTGCGAATCAGCAATTCTAACCAACACATCATATGTTTGTAAAAAAATTAATTGGCAAGAAATATCAAAAGATTTGAAAGTTCGATGAATATGTTTCACAGCAGTCTTTTTATTTTTGGATTTCCAACATCAGTTACCGCGAAAATGCGGTCCATAAGAAAGGTTCTGCTCAAAATGTCGCACATTCGGAAGCATTTGTGGAGTGATTAGCTCGCATTCGTTGATTATACGTTGTCGTAAATCTGGTAAAGAATCGGGTTGGGTTGAGTACATTTTACTCTATAAACCACCCCGCAAAAAGAAATCGACCTGATAAACTTGCGGGCCATTCAATAGCGCCTCTTCTTCCAATCCATTAACCAATCCAAAATTTGCGATACCGTGGTGTAAATAAAAAATTTGGCACATGTTATGCAGTACTAAATGACTTGTAAAATATTTTCCGATTGGGTAGAGGTTTCTAATGTTCATCACAGTATCTTTCGTCACGATCAATGGTATTGGTTCAATTTTTTAAATTCAAGAGTAGCAGAAAATTACTCTATTTGCCTGAGCATACATTTATTAAAGGAAGTGGCACTGCAAATATCGAACTTCCGCTTTCAGTTTCAAAGTTTTTACAGAAGCTTATTGACCTTAATATATTTTTAATTAACTTCTACTAGATTTTAAAATTGCACCAGCCATTTCCACGATATCCCCGACCAGACACTCGCATACGCACAGATAAACACTTTATCAAACAAATTTTTTAAATTCTTGGTGCATAAACGAATACTTCCTTAAAATCTCAAAAACTATTTTTTGAAGAAATTAATAGGTATCTGAAATTAATAATAAAAGTATAGATTTTATATTAAAAAGCAAAAGATGTGATAAATTATTGCACAGAACAACAAACAAAATTTGTTCTTCTGCATTCTGATACAGTTATACTTAGCACTGCGAGCATGTTGTCGGTGGCGAGCAATTGTTACCGACCAAATAGCAGCGAGCAAATGACCTAGAATCATTTAGTTCAACTACGTATGCATTCATAGCATTCACTGCATACGAGGGTTGCCTTTTATAGTTCAGGATTGGGCAACCCTAGTGCTGCCATCTGGCAACTGACGTCTCTATCGTAAAGTTTGACATTTTTGACGGTATACGTACTCAGAACGTTTTAACGCACGAGCGCTATTTGTGTTGTTTACAGTAGCTTGAAAAATTCATATCGGCCAAAAAATGGAATTAGCTGGATTAGCTCAACAACAGTGCATGGATGAACTTAATTCGAATGTTGGCGATGACGCACCATCAAGGACCAGTATTTATCGATGGTTTACCAAATTCAATCGTGGCCGTAGTTCGCTCAACGACGAATTTCGTGAAGGTCCTCCAAAATCAGTTGTTGTTCCGAAAAACATTGAACTGATACTGCAAGATCTTCATGTGACTTATCGTGAGATTGAGGTATCCTTGGACATTAGTGGGACCAGCATATATTCAATATTCCATGAACATTTGGCCGTAAAAAAGATTTGTTCGCGTTGGATCCCTCGCAATTTGATAATCGCTCAAAAACAAGCTCGTGTCAATTGGTCGCAAGAAATGCTCAAAATATTAGATCGCGATGCTTCAAAACATGTGTGTGACAGGTGGCCAATCATGGATCTACGCGTATGAGCCCGAAAGTAAACAGCAGTCGACTGTATGGGTCTTCCAAGGCGAGCCAAACCCAACAAAAGTCGTTCGTGCTCGAAGCACTTAGAAGCAAAGGGTCGCCTGTTTTTTTCGGAAAAACTGGACATGTCTCAACCGTACCATTGGTGCAACGTAGAACGGTCAATTCTGAATGGTACACAACCATTTGTTTGCCACAAGTCTTTGGAGAAATAAGGAAAACCAACCGCCGAAGACGGACCATTCTTCACCACGACAAGGCAAGCTCTCACACATCAGCTCGAACAAGTGACTTTTTGAGCACTTAACAAGTCGATTTGCTGAGTCAGCCGCCGTATAGTCCTGATTTGGCACCCAATGACTTCTTGTTATTCCCGAACATCAAAAATAAATTGCGAGGTGAACGTTTTTCGACACCTGAAGACGCGGTTGATGCGTTCAAAATGCATGTGTTGTAGATACCTCGATCGGAATGGAAAAAGTGCTTCGAAAATTGGTTCACACGCATGCAAAAGTGTGATCTTCATGGAGAATATTTTGAAAAATAATAAAGCCATTTTCGATGATAAACATCTGTTTTTGTTCTCTAATACCGAAATATAAAAGCCAACCCTCGTAACATTTCTTCTATATATAATATTTAAGAGTGCAAAACGATCATTTTATGCGAGGCGCTATAGAAATACCTATCAAAGCAATATATTTTTGAAAACAGTGGGCCTACACTTAATTTATAGAAATTCCAATATTACTATTAAATTGATATATTGCACAAATCTTCTACACATTCAATCATTCGTGTTGTCATAAGTTGTGTTCGTCTGATGTATGTGAGTGTACGAGGGGTATTTTTTAAATAAGGTCCGTTTGCTCCCAGCATGCTTTGCGCGCGTTTAGACGCCATTTGCAGCCGTATCGTCTGTCTGTGTGTTGAGCTGTAGAAGTTTATAATGTTTAAGAAAATTGAGCCGCCCGCCGACTGTGAGGTACGATCTGTAATTCGATTCCTGAGTGCAAGAAACTTGCAGCAGATTTGTTTGTGTGTTAGAAAGTGGGTGAGAATGTTCAAGGACGGGCGAGTTAATGTGCATGATGAGCCACGCCCTAGCCGACCTTCTCTGATTTCTGACGATTTCGTTCGTGATGTGGACAACAAAATTCGAGAGGACCAACGATTCACGATTTCAAAGTTATCGATTGAATTTGCACAGGTTTCAAGGTCAATTTTGTACCCAATTGTTTCGGAGAAACTGAATTATCGAAAATGTGTGCTCGGTGGGTTCCAAGACTGCTTTCTGACTCACAAAACGAAAAGATTAGGCTTCTTCACAGGCGGCAGATTTCTTTGACGTCCAAATTCAAAAACTTTGTTTTTATTAAAAAACAGACCTTGTTTAAAAAATACCCCTCGTATTTACGAGTTCTCATAAATTATAACACTATCTTTTTATTACTTTTGCTTGCACATGAATCTGCAAATGAGCAGTTATCTGTATGTACTAGAAAAGAATATAGATAGATGTCTATATTCTTTGGTACTTTGGTACTAAAATATTGCAAGTTGATTTCTAAACTGCGCAGACCGCAATTTCACTGAAAATAATATTTATCATTACATCCTGTATACTTTCGAGCACATATACGAGGGTGGTTCATCATTTATTGCCCCTAATATAGAAGCAAATAAGTTAGACATTTGAAACAACTTTATTTCTCAACACAATCCCCCAAAAGGTTAACACACTTTATATTATAACGATGATACAGAGCTTGAATACATTTAGAAAAAAAACCTTTGTCCTGTACTGCAAACCACTCATTCACAGTAGCCATCACCTCTTCATCGTCCGAAAAATGAGTTACCCGAAGATGCTCTTTTAATTTGGGGAACAGGTGAAGTCACTGGGGGGCAGATCTGGCAAATATGGGGGTTGTTCTAAAATTTCAAATCCAATACTGTGGATAGCAGCCATAGAAACACAGGCGGAAATGTTGTCTTAATGGAACAGAACGCAGAGTTTCAATTTTCAACGCTTTTTTTGCTTTATAGCCTCACAAACTTTTGGTATGATTTTGCGTAATAGTCTCCCGCTATTGTGTGACCACGTGGTAAATAATTAACAAGAAAGAACTCCCTCCGAATCCGGCAGACGAAGACGCACGAAACTTTCGTGGCAGCGGGGAACCACGATGTCGCCATTCCATACTCTGCCGTTTTCACTCTGGATCACAAGGATGAACCCAGGTTTCATCTACACTTACAAATCTTTTCAAAAATTTATCCAAATTCGTGTCCATTAATCTCAAATTGTTCGCAGCAGTGAGAAACCTGGCCTACTTCTGATTTGGTCACAGCATTTTCGAAATCCATCGTGAGCAGACTTTTTTCAGACCCAATTCCTAGTGCAAAATTTTCTTAGCGCTTCCTACGGAAAAGCCACATGTCTCAGCAGTATATTTGACACTCCGGACATGCCATTATATCAAGAAATCCAAAAATCTGATCCCCAGCGGGCTGTGGAATGATAAGTCACGTCTTTTCTAGACTAAAGGAATGTTTACAATGTCAATTTCAGGTTAGGTTGTGTTAGCTGAAATTAAATAATAATGAAACGTCATTTTTAGGAGCAGAAATCTTTTATTGAGCAACAGTAAAAGAAATGAATAAACCTGAACGAATGTAATGATCACAACAAATGTTGAAAATGTCAGCCTTCTTTCTCCAAACATTTCTGAACTCGTCTTCTCATACCTTCAAAAACATTTTGTAATAATTGAGGTGAGTTGTTAATTTCTTGACAGTTTTCTTCAATTCTAAGTTTCAGTTCGTTTAAATCATTAACTGGAGTTTTAAAAATGGTACTTTTCAAATAGGGCCATAGAAAAAAGTCCAAAACAGTAATATCACAAGAGCGAGGGGGCAGGGTGTTCCAGTATTTCTACTAATGATTCGGTCATCAAACTCTTCTCGTAAAAAATTAATTATATCTACAGCTGCATGAGCTGTTGCGCCATCCTGTTGCAGAAAACCATCTCGTAGCTCATCATCGTGAAGTTCATTTAAGAAAGATTGCTATAATTCGTTCCTCTACCTTGCTGCAGTTAGCGTGCCTTCGAAAAATATTGGCCCAACTAACCTGCGACGACAAATTCCAACCCAGACTCCTATTTTCTGTGGATGAAGGGGAGCTAGAATTGTAACGTGTGGATTCTCGCTACTCCAAATCCGCATATTCTGTGAATTAACATACCCATTAAGGTAAAACCAGTCTTCGTCGGTAAAAAAGGTTAAATCTAACTGCTCATCATTGAGATTATTCAAAAACCAACGACAAAACTGAACTCTTTTTTGGATAATCCTGTTCTGGTCATCAACTTGCTGGCATAAATGTCTAATTGGTGTTTTTGGAGCCTCGTCAATTCGTTGTCTTACAGTTTCAATTAAAGCAGGTACTATCTTCTTTGGCCTACCAGACCCTTCTTTCCTTCCAACACTTCCAGTTTCTCGAAAATTTCTGACTAGATTGTTAACTAAAGCGAAAAATTTTCGGTAAGTAATAATTTCATTGGAATACCTCTCTCGGAATTCCACAAAACAAGGAGGAATCGAAAAGGTCCATTCTCCGTCAACTTGAAAGCCGTTTCAAAAGTAAGTTTCTATAATGAATGCTCTTTGAAATGTATTAAAAATCATTTCAACAATCTGTCAGATTCGTATCAAAAAAAAAAGATAACTAATTTATCTGACATCATAAACATTCCTTTAGTCTAGTAAAGACGTGACTTTTCATTCCACGGCCCGCTGAGGATCAGCTTTTTTGGATCTCTTGATAAGTTTCTTGCGGTGATCAATCGCAGTATCAACGGTGATCCCTCCCTGTTCGCCCTCTTCCGTATCCCCCAAGCACCTATCGAACCCGTTCCCACGCCCGAAATCCTACTCCCCATCGAGGAAGAGGTCAATGCGGCTATTGCCTCCGGCAAAAACACGGCCCCTGGCTCCGATTCCATTACCCGTAAAGTCCTGCGCCAGCTTCCCGAAACTACCGTCTCTCTCATCACGCTAATATTCAACTGTTGTCTTCTTTCAGGATACTTCCCCAAGGCCTGAAAATCCGCTAACATAGTGATGATCCGAAGCCCGGGAAAGACCGGAAAAACCCAAGCTCCTACCGACCCATCGCCCTCCTCAACATGTTGGGGAAACTCTACGAGAGGATCTTTGCAGACCGGCTCCTCCGGTTCCTCGAGGACCACCACTTGCTGCCAACCTCCCAGTTTGGATTCCGCCGAGGAAGGTTTACCACTGACGCCACTGCCGCTCTCAACGCTGGAAGGTCCATGACGGCGGTCATGGTGGACATCGAGAGGGCCTTTGACACCGTTTGGCACGAGGGACTGCTGGAGAAGCTTCGACGCGTCGTGATCCCACTACCCATCATCCGTACCATCCACTGCTTCCTGCCTGCACCGTGTTCGTGTTCGGGAAAGTCTTTTCCAGCTGTACAAACCAAAGTCTGGTGTCCCCCAAGGTTCCATCCTCTCTCCCCTCCTTTTCATATTCTACTGTTACGACATACCTACTCCTCTCAACCCATCGGTACGGCTAGTCCAGTACGCTGACGACACCGCCCTCTGGGCTCCCTGACACATCAGCTCCCTATCTTCCCGACTCATTACCACAGAGTTCTCCAGACTCGAACTTTGGTTCCGACAATGGAGAGTGCGCCCTAATCCCGCAAAAACCCAAACCATCCTCTTCCAGCACCTCAACCTAACCCAAAGACCCCGTCACCATCCCCGCCACGTTCGGCGGGACCTATGGGGTACCCGACTGAACCTCTCTTCCACCGTGACCTACCTTAGAGTGATCTTCTCGAGAACTCTAAGCTGGTCCGCGGAGGTTACAAGGTGCCTCAATTGCGTTCAGCAGCGGAGTGGACTCCTTTCCAGACTCCGCGGCAGCATCTTCGGCTTCCACTCCCGTACCCTCATCCACACCTACAAAACGTTTATCTGGCCCATTATTGACTACCGTTCTTGTTGTTTCAGCACCGCCGCGCCCCGCCTCGTGCAGAGGCTCCGGAGCAAAGAGAGGGCCATCGCGAGGCGGATGTTACGCCTGGAGCGCTTCCACACATCGGGGGAAGTCTGTGACCTAGCCGGCATCTGCCCGATCGATGGTCGTCTCGCTGCACTCCGGGGCCGCTACGTGAGCAGGGCAATCGAACAAGGTCGTGAGGAAGCCACCAGGATACTAAGTACTCCAACCACCATCCGCAGGAAGCCCAAGAAAAAGCTAAGGCATCCTGCCGTTTTTCTTGGTGAAGCCCCGGCCCTATCTGAAGACCTACAGAACATTCTGGAAGAAACCCCACTAGCAGTCCGCTAGCACCATAAATCCGTCATATAATATGTTTTGCTACTTTTTGACACCAACTTTTTGACCTGTAAATATTTAGATTATTTTTTTTTATCCAAATGTCTCATATAGGACCGGCTGAAGGGGAGGACAACTCCTAAACAGCCATTGAGTTGTAATTTATACAGGTAGTCTTAATTTTAAGATGACATGTATATATTATGACCCAATATACTGTGAAAATTGAAATTGAAAATTAAACAAGAGGATAGATACCTGCTACTTGGCATATATCACTGTCAATAACTGACGTTTCTAGGAAAAGAATTATTCATTTGTCGGTCAATGCCTTCTATGTTAGGGACATTAATTGATGAACCAACCTCATATAGACATTGTTTGTAGTTGCAACCCACTTGTCATAGATATGTACTGAACAACAATATGCTATTCCATGTATTAAAATAAAATACTAATTTAAACAAGGTGTCTCTAAAAGATCTGTACGCTACCACATGTTCCTGAGACGAAAATAGGACCATTTAACCCAACTTGTCCCATCACTTTCTGCATATAATTATGGTAATAGTTGGACCTTATTCATCAAGATTGCAGATTAGAGCCTAGTGTCGTTTTAATAAGTGTACCAGAGGCATCTCTCAGGTGGGAAGATTAGGTACTGTTTTCTACAATATCTTCTACATTTTTCTATTTTGCTTACATTTGAAATAATCTTAACGCTATATAAAAATACCCAAAGAAGATACTCTTGTTGAAAGTCGATAAACTCAACTGTTTTCCAGATAATTCAATTTTATATAAACATTTGTTCGCAAACATTTAGTTTACAAGGAACAACCCAATAAATGTTTTATGACATTATAACATACTCTTACTTATTAACACTAAATAGGTTGTACTTTGTAAACTAAGCGTTTGAAGACTGTGTTGTCAAAAATAAGAATATCGAAATAATGCAAAAGATATATTGCAGAAATCAGTAACTGAGCCTCCCACTTGAGACTAATCTAATATATTAAAACGAAAGTAGGCTCTAACCTGCAATCCTCCATGGTCCAACTATAACCATAATTATATACAGAGAAGTGATACGACTAATCTCACTTTTGAAGTAATCGTAACCGTACACTTTTCAAGAGAGGTAAGTTTGGTTAAAACGTCCTATTTTGGTCTCAGGAATGCACGGTAGTGTTTTGTACAGACCTTCTGATTCCTTTGTGTATCCAAGATCTAAGTTAATCGAAAATTTAAAAGAATATGCTGTATTTGTGGGCGTTATTTACCTGCCACTTCGAAATCGGAAGTACAAGATGACGCCCATTTTGGTTTTAACAACAGCATAGCCACACATAAAACTAATGAAGCCCTTGTATTGATGCCCATCTTGAATCGTACTTGTAGACTGTGGACGAATTTGCATCAGAGGTCATGTTTATAGGAAATACTCTGATCGTTGCTGATAACCAAAGCTGACCTGTTGCGTGATGTTCTTCTGTAACGTCATTCTGGTTTTCCAAATCTTATCAGGGGTGTATTTATACCACCTATAATGTTGAAATCCAATTTTCTCTTACATACATGTGTACTCACAGTGAAATTTTTCCCAATATCATGGGGGCGCGAATTAAAGGAACCGCTTCCTTACAGACATGATTATTTACAAACTATGTGAAATACTTTGGCAAGATTTTCTTGTAAAATGAATCATACCAAATTCAATGTTCAATATTTATTTCTTCTCCTTATGCCAAAAAGCGCAGATATTTAAGTACATATACATCACTCCGCATAGCAAGCATCATAACACATGTAAACTGTATCTATATGACCGCTATATCCCATACGTTCACTATACTGAACTGAAAATAACTAGGCCTTATTTAAAACTCTTGAACAAAAATACAAATTACAGAAAAATACCATACTTGCGGAAAGTAATATGTAGTACACACAAATGCATAATAAAATATTATGTTAATAAGAAACGTTAAGGGTCTACTAAAGTATCTCAAAATAAACCAAAATAAGCTGAAACTCTTATCGAAAAAAAATATAGGAACCGATGATAAAAATTGCCACAATTACTGTAAAAATACGGTAAAATTAACCAACGTTTATGATACATCTGGACTTAATTTAAAGAAAGAAAAACATATTGCACACAACCCCAAAGTCAGCATTTATCTACAGTCAGAACAATGCCAGGACTCTGTTGCCAATTTTTTTTATCGTACATTATACGTATTATCTTTCCCATTGGCTACAGTTCGCTTTCCAGCGTTCAAGTAGAGGGCCCTAAATCCCAGAAAGAACAGGACAAGGAATCTAATTAAAAAACATTTAATTTTTGATTGTAAGGTCGATCTGGGATCCTTTTAACTCCACCATGCGCAACGATGTCATGTGTGAATCCCCGGCAATCAGCGTGTGAATCCCCGGTACTGCGCCGACTATAGACATATTTGATGTCTGATAAACAAGATTTAAAAAAGAACGTTTCAAGTGTAGTTATCCACCCAAATAAATTGTTGTTATTTCCTTGATTTTGTTCCTGTTCTTTAAGATTTGGTCCAAATAAGCGGCTGTTCCGATTGACGGGTGTCCCAGTTAACCCACATCAACTATATTTCAATTAATATTACAAAATTAGGCGTCAAACTTGTATACACACGTTAAACGACGTGAGCGAAGATCCCTTTGTGTATTTGAATAGCGAAAGTTAAAACAGAAAGTTATTAATCGTACTGTACTATAGTATAATGAGTTTATACAACTGAAAATAATAGCAATATCATACGTCCTAAGCCAATATTCTATTTTGTATATTAAATTAACTTAGCGAGTTTATTATCCAAGATCTACACATATGTTTATAAAAAATGTACAATAAGATATTTCCCCGCTTTGTGAATCCACCAAATTGAATTCGTACCAATTTAAGAGAAATTCCGCACCGATTGGTGATAATCGGAGATAACCTATTTATGATGATGTTTTTTTATAGTCATCGTATTTTCCTAAATTTACCAGATACAGAAGCATATTTTCTAGTTGGTTTAGAGCTGCTTACATTTTTCTATTCAAGTTCAGATCATAAAATTATTAAGAATTAAATAAATACTTCTATTTATATGTTTTTTTATATGTTTATTTAGCGTAGACTAATCGTCATCATGTTTCTGACCTGACCGCTTAATGTCAATTGCAATTTTATAGAGAGGAAGATAACTTGTAAAGATAACTAAAATAAACAAAAATATCGATAGTTCTCAGTGACTTCACATACTTCTGTTAAATTATTATTAATCGTAAGCCGCCCGATGAAAGCTACTAAAATTAATCACTACAACAAACAATAATTAATTTTTAACATGTGGTTTTTCTTCAGTATACCGTGTGGAATATTAATAATTGTAATATTGTATATAAAAATAGTTAGACCTTATCAATACTGGAAACAAAAAAGAATACCATCTATAAAACCTACAACGTATTTTGGAAGCCTGTTTCACGGTATATTTAGAAAAAGACCGTATCCTTATTTCTTGCAAGATGTTTATAACAGCTTTTCTGACAGAAGGTGAGTCTGTTTAAAATGCTCTGTACCTATACATTAACTTCTCTAATTTTTTTGCAAGATATGCGGGACTTCATGAATCTTCGACACCAATTTTGATGCTGCGGGACCTTGAACTAATCAAACAGATTACCATAAAAGACTTTAACATCTTCTCAGATCGTCAGCCATTTCTACCGAAAGACGTTGACCCATTTTGGAATAGGAACCTTCTGGCTCTATCAGGTTTGCAGATTTAATGAATGAAGAAAAAGAAAATCCGTTACTAAACATAATAGACAATGTCTAATATTAATATATAATATTAAGTATCGGTACTAACATTGTAGGCGGCTGACGAGGTTGCATGACTAAAAAAATTCTGCTACTTGACTTGGGAATACCTGTGTTAC
>JABXWE010012922.1:0-29662 GCA_014611495.1 Limonius californicus
TAGAGTCCCCTACTTTTCTAAAATAATCTAGTAAGTTTAGAATTAATAAAACACATAATATATTATACCTATACACCATTCACGATTGATTTGCCATCCAGCAGGCTGTGTTTTTCTTTTCTTAAGTTGCCTTTCTTAAATATTATTTGACTGATTTCTAGCAATGTCAAAATGAAATTGCCGTGTTGCCAGCTCTAGAGTCTCCTACTTTTCTAAAATAATCTAGTAAGTCGAAATTTAGGGCAAAATTACTAAGAATTAACTTTGGGAGTTAATAAAACCTTTTACAGCAGACGGAAATAAAAGATACGTAACTGACGAAATTTTGAAAAAGCGCAACTATGAGCATTGTGAAAAACTTATTTCGGAAGACTGGACAAAACATATGGGAAATTTATCCTTTGAAAATATTCCTCTTTTTATTATTTCAATTGGGGAATCTGATTCAGATACTTCTAGTGATAGCATGAAGGTGGAATAGGGTAGGGGATATTCTATTGGCATCTAAATTGTGAATAAGTGTTTTACGGTTTTAATCTCGCCCGAGAAAAACACTGACATCAGTGGAATACGAACTTGGGTATCTTAGCACCAGAGGCAAACAGTCAACCACTGGACTACCATAATATCAATTTGTAACATGAGCGGCATGGACGTTAATTCTTCTTAATTTGCTGCAAGACCTAAATATAGGACAACAAAGAATGGCGTGGAATATGCTCTGTATACATACGATTTGAGTTCAGAATTGTCGTGTAAAAAGAACAGCAATATGTATTTGGTATGTGTTACGACAACATTTAAATTATAGTTATTATTTTATTTATAATGAAATCATAATTATATCTAAGTATTATAAACCAATATTGAGCAGCAACAGGTGGACGTTAAATGAACAAACAAGCTCCACTGGCAACATTGCCTGCTTTCAAAAATCATAACCTCCATCAAGAAAAACTAGCATAACCCAACTTAATTAATTGACAAATTTCAATGATACCACACATTCCCCCAGATTTCCACAGCCTGTTGGGTGGCAAATCAATCGTGAATAGATTATATATCGAGGTTGTTATTAAACCAATTTAATAAGCAAACGAGTAAATATACCGTGGGAGTAATAAAAGCCAAAGTCAAAGACACCTTTGGAATTTTAAAGTCTCGTCTTACATTAATCTGTAATTATAAAGATGTAAACATTATAAATATTTTTAACTACCATACATTAATAATTGAGAGTTTACATTTCAATTTTTATTAGGTTATTTATTTAATTATTTAATTTAAATTTTAAATTAAAACTTTATTTCGCTAATCTAGACTTTTAGTTCGTTATATTCAAGATTACCTTGCCGTGTCAAGTGTTCTGTGGTCCCTGTGGTCGAAGTAGTGAAGTAATGCATTTATAGGTTATGTAAATAAACGTTTATTTGGAAGAAAATTGTTGCATGCACATTTACAGAACAAAGGAAATAAAGGATTTTACAAAAGATGTTGAAAATGTTGCAACGGCCCATCTGATCTCTTCGTGACTTACCACTTTCGAGGCAATCTCCCAATCCATTGGGTTGCCGCCAATGTGGGGAGCCCTTACCGGTGGAGCCTCCTCGTCTTCAGCCGTTGAGCCGGGGAAGTGAACTTCCAAGAGGTGCGTTAGAGTCTCCTCGTTAGTGGCCGTAAGGTCACCAGAAGGGAGCCTCAAGCACTCTAACCTTGCTCTGGGAGTTTTAGAGAGTACTTTATGCAGTCGAGTTGCCTCTGGTAGGCCTTCAATGCCGTAGCAGAAAGCCTTCCAAGCTTCTCGTTTGGATCTACGGATAGATTCCTTGTAGTCACGTTGAGACCGTCTGTAGCGTGTGTACGCATCGCCCTATTCAAGAGCCTGCATGTTTGCTTGCGCAGTTTTTGAAGCTCGTCATTCCACCAAGGTACTTTCCTCGTCCTTTTAGAATGACGTAGAGGGCGTACTGTTTGGAAACTCTTGTAGTCCATCTGAAAGGGCTTCCTTAAAGGAAGTCCAGTCCGTAGACTTAGGGTTTCTGTACACTTCCTTTTCGTGGAGGTTTGTGCTTATACTAAGCCGTATGTATTGATGATTCGAGAGAGACGGTTCTGACGATACATGCCAGCCCTTGGTGTACTGGGCTAGCGAGCTAGAACCCAGAGTTAGGTAGAAAAATTATAAGTAGACAACAATACTTAAAGAGAAAAAAGTTTTAAGTTAGGTTAGGTTAGGTTAGGTTAGGTTAATTATTTAAATAGAAAAATGATAAGTAGACAACAATAAAAAATGCTACCGTTCCGGCGTTTCTTCGCCAGTGATGAATAGTTGCTACATGCTATAGTAGTTGCCATAGAAATAACACTTATTTCTATGGTAGTTGCTAGGCAACCACAATTGAGCGGACAAAAAAGCAGGCAGGACAGTTAATATTTGCATCTGGTCTGCTGCCAACGTTGGGGTTAGCGAACACATGCACCATTTTTAATATACCCCATTTACCTTTTTCTCCATAAAAGTACACGGCTTTTTTATAATATTTATTCGCCCATTGTACACCCTAACTAAGAATTTTGCCTATCTGGGGTAATTCCAACCTCAGTAGTGATTTTTAACGTGTCACACATCGTAGTGGCACGGGACCTACGGCTTTACTTCTTATCCGACAGAAGGCGCATTTTCAGATTTTTCCCCGCTAGAAAAATCTCGCCGACCTCAGCCAGGTTTGAACCCGCGTCCCTCGGATCTAAAGGCAAACGCGCTAACCACTAGACCACCGAGGCCGGCTTAAATTGGCTTAATAACAACCTAAATATACGCAGATAACTTAATTTGTAATCATAGGTTAGTGCAAATACGTTTACTGGCTATCCGTACAACGTCCTCTATGTATTATTTTCTCAACTAAGTAGTAAGAATTCTCTGACATTTATAACTACCATGAGAGCAACAAACACCCAAGTCAAAGACACCCTTGGAATTTTAAAGTCTTGTGTTAGATTAATCTGTAGTTATAAATATGTAAACATTATAAATATTTTTAATTGTCATACATTAATAATTGACCGTTTACATTTTAACTTTTATTAGAATATTTATTTAATTAATTGTTTACAACAGAAGCCACTACGGCATTACATATTACAATACTGTGAAGTTTGTTTGTTTTATTTAACGTCGGCCTATTTCTGCTACTATGGCTAACCACCGCCGCCAGGGAGCGATCCTACCACACCTGGAAATTTAACCTGTTTGAGGGTTCTTCTGACGTGCCCAACAACACTTGGACACGGGGCCTACGATTTTATTTGCTATCCGTGAACAAGGGCCGTTTTAAGGTTTTTTATCGCTCAGAAAAAAACCACCGACCTCGGCGTCCGGATTCGAACCCGGGACAGCTGCGTGAAAGGCATACGGCCAACCTATCCGAGCTACCGGCGCCGGTAATACTGTGAAGTTAAACATAACATAACATAACATTTTCATATTAGAATATTATTTTCATAATAGTACAAAGAATGAAAATGATACATGGCAATATTCATTTTAAACCTGTTTCACAGAATTTCCGAATGAGGCCTGCACCAGTTTCAAGGCCTTCCATATCGACCGGCAACCAGCGTATCAAATGCGGCAACTCCGAGGGAAGCACCCCCCTTCAACGCGCAGAAAGTGACAAAGAAAGCTCACGCTCTCTTGCCACGGACTTACAGCCAAGCGCCCAACAGCGCGATGAGGGTTGCCATAACGGGATTTAATTATCCCGAGGTGAAGCCCTCTTTTGAAGAGGCGAATCTGGTTCAGCGGGGACTGGACTCGATAGTGGAAGATCTCCCTCAGGGGGACTCCCTACCGATGTTCCTACCCCAGTCCGACGAGTTTCGCTGGTCTAAACTAGGGGTGATTTGATTTACGTCACCTGCGCCGACGAGCCCTCCAAACTGTGGCTCAAGGAAAAAATGGCGATCATCCAGCCTTGGCAAGACGCCAAGCTTAAGGTTCTGAAAGGTGATACCCTCCCGAAGCTGAGGAAGTTGGTCGCTTGGGTGCTCGGCGCCCCGGACCTCAGCGACAAAATCATGAAGCGCTTGCAAATCTACAATGCTGGACTTCAAACAGCCCTATGAAAGATCCGAGACCGCCATGTAGAGCCCCTTGGGGTGCGTCTCGTGCTTGGAGTCAATGAGACTTCCACAAAGATCCTGGAAGCCCAGGAATATAAAGCCTATGTCGGCATGACCAGGGTGTCTTGCACGGACCTAAGACGCGGCCGCGAACCAGAGGGTCCTACCGAGGTACCGAAGGAACCGGCCAAGGTTACCTTCATAGAGGTAAGCGCCGAGGATAAAGGCGGGCACTAGCCCTTTCTGCTAGATGGACGACTTTCTAATCTTCCAGATTAATTTGCAGCGCAGCACCTCTGCGACTAGTCTGATTAGCCGTCAGATGTCTATGGGACAATCACATATCCTCATACAGGAACCGTGGATCGCCAAGGGAAATTAAGAGGACTAAGTAATGCCGGAATTATCAATTCCTGCTCTAATTCAAATCCAAGAGCATGTATCTATACTTCAAGGAAGTTAAATGCTCAACTAATACCAGACTTTTGTTTCAGAGACCTGGTAGCCATAAGGGTTAGTCTTTTAAGAAACGGCAGGACAACAAACCTCGTAGTCTGTTCAGCCTACCTACCTTACGACTCCCCCAGCCCGCCAACCCCTCGAGAACTCGAAGGGGTAGTCAACCACTGTAAGGACAACCACCTTCCCCTGCAAATTAGATGTGACGCAAATGCCCACCATACAATCTGGGGCAGTTCAAATGTCAACATCCGAGTAAGAGATCTTCTAGAGTATCTGTACACTACAGACCTGGAGATACTCAATCGGGGCAGCTTCCCCACTTTTGTTACTTCTAGAAGATAAGAAGTAATCTACCTAACTCTGAGTTCTAGCTCGCTAGCCCAGTGCACCAAGGGCTGGCATGTATCGTCAGAACCGTCTCTCTCGAATCATCAATACATACGGCTTAGTATAAGCACAAACCTTTTCCCTTCTCTCAGGTATAACTACCCTAAAAGGGTTGCTTAAGTAAAAAACAGCGATGTTTTTGTGTTCTTGTCTGCACATTAACGAGTCCTTTCAGATTTTGAAGGTTCCTTTTTTGTATGACCGCCGTTAGAGAAGTACTATGGTTCTGCGGTTTTAGGACTTATTGCATCAGATTTCTTACAACTTTCCCATATTTCTCAACAGCAAGAAAGGTGACGTCATCCAGATATCCTTTAATGGGATAGCAGCATGCGAAACTAAAATACAACATCTTTTCCTTGTTATTCAAGTGTGATTTTACCAGTAAAGTATTTAGGGTGAATTTAAGCTACATGTTGAGGCCTATGCCGGTTGTCGGTATTTCTAGTTACTACGTACGTCTATTACTGCACCTGCAAACTTAAGACTTCATTGATTGTATTATTAATATCCACATATTTTGCACTTTCTAGATTAACAGTACGTAAATGCAATGGTAGAAAAATGTTTTTGTTTATAGCGAAAACACCCATGATTGTAAACAGATGTTATTAGGAATTACCCGTGGTGCATGGATCTACCTACCTAGTTGTGTGGTGGTAGCTCAGTTGATAGAGCGCCCGCTTTCTGAGTAAAGCTTCGATTCTGGATTGGGTCTGAAACCTAAGTAGTGCTGTGCAGATTTATAAAAATCTTGTCTGCAATCCGGCTTGCAACCGTGGGATCTTAATGCTAAAAACCTTCGCTGGAATTTCTGTCGTTCGGATTAGTTAAATTGTAAGTCGCCGGTGTTTCTACCTTAGCTCCAAGGAGAAACACGTGGCAGAGAAGAGACCGATGCTCAGCAGTGGGACAACAACCAGGCCGTTAATGACGGATCTATAAAATGTTTTCGAAT
Organism: Limonius californicus; assembly: GCA_014611495.1. NCBI lineage: Eukaryota > Metazoa > Arthropoda > Insecta > Coleoptera > Elateridae > Limonius > Limonius californicus. The sequence continues at coordinate 5,933 of JABXWE010012922.1, forward strand.
TTCTATAACTTATAATCTAAACCCACAGTTCCTCAAGAAATTAGAAGTTTTGTATTAGGATACAAAAATCTAAGAAGGATGTACATGTAAAGCCCAAGAGTTAATTAAATGCCATTTTAAAAACTTCCTCTCCCCTACTCTACCGATATCAAGGACTTGTTACATGAGTAAAAAATTAAACGGCTATACAATGTAGGCGGAAAATTTCATAATTACAGTTCTACCACCACAAAAGCTACTAGATCATCCTCATTTGTTTGGGGAACTTTTCTATATACAAACAAGAAGTTAGTATTTGGTTTGACACGGCCACAAATTCTCTTCGACCATCAATGACGTTACCTTTCCTACGTGCTGTGTTAGACACCATCCGTAGCGTGGCACATCTAGAAATGAAAGTAACTACGAAGCACATGGTCATCCGTGGTCAAAGATTGCAACACTTAGCGTAGATAATGCATATCTTGTCGACACTTGAAGGTCTCCCGATGTAAGGCCCGCTATAAGATTGTTTTTACCAACATATTCACGGATTAAGCACGTGCACGTTGACACGATTACCAATGATCAGAGACTTGCGTTTTAACATGCGCAGATCTGTTTTCAAGATGGCTTGAATCTATTCCTATAACAGATATTACTGCTAAAATAGTTGCATTTACATTATCTTCTAACTGGATAGCGAAATTTAGAACGCTTCTACTAATTATTACACATTGCGGAAGATAACTCGTTTCTATTATTTATTTTAGGCATTAACAGCATTACCCGAAAATATACCCATCGCTACTGCTTATCATCCAACATCTAATGTTTTAGTCGCTCCATTTGCCCGACAACTAAAAGCAGCGAAAAATGCCACAACCACAGCGGATGGACATAAATTTTGCTGACTGGGATACTAGAAATACGAGTGACAATAAAAGAAGATGTTAACATTTCAGCCGTTGTACAAAAAACAACGCTGCAGATTCCATGGTTGGGAAGCGCAAAGTTTTGGTCTGCAGAGACCTTGCTACACGTTCGCAAGTTTACATCCGGACAAAAGAAATGTTAGGGATGGAAATCAAAGAAAAAGAGGCGACAGCATCCATTGACAGATTAAAGCCAGCCTTCATCGCCACCGACAATTTAACTCTCTTACCCGAAAACATTCATCGAGAGCTACAAGGAATCCACTGAAGCTACATCAACTACAACTGCAACCGTCTTCCAGCATCCTAAGCTACAATGACTAGGTTTACTTGTTGTGTTCGTATTTCTGGGCTGGAATTTCACGTCGTGTCCTTATTACTAGTAACAGATTGAGGTAGTTGCTCATCGGTAAATTTTGTCAGTATTACGGCAAAACTCAACTAAAGGTTACACAATAGTATTCCATAAGCAAGTGGCTGCACTTCCAAGAAAGATTAGAAGAACCAACCTCGCAACCAAAATGTTACTCTTGTAGACAATCCGGTAGCGGCCGTTGCTACCAGGCTACCATGCTGAAATTTGTTAGTTCCATTTATATTATAAAATCAAATTTAGTAATAGTGGTATGTGGTACTAAGCTACGGTTCAAAATTAATGCCTGTATGACAGTAACCTTACGTCATAATCAAAGCGTTAATTGTTTTATCAAAGATCAAAATCTGACATACGCTTTTTTAGTATCATTTAAACCCCAATATTTTGTTTGTTGTTTAAAATGTTTACTTTACCGCCAAGACCACCCAAAGATTACTTTCTGAAAACTGTTTCAAACAATCAATCCTCTGCACCCGAGTTTTCTCCATCCGCATTACCCCGAGCAACCCAAACAAGTTTAGCAAAATATTGCTACCCTATACCTGCGGACGATCATGAACCACCAGACAAAACCGCAATCCAAGAACCAAATAAGAAAGTTTCAAATAAATGGGCCAAAGAGGCTAGAGCATGGTGGGTAGATAAACCAGGATCAAATGCATATTTCTTGCAAGATGTTTTTGATAAATACAGTGTAGTAGTGGATGCTGATTACGACCCGCGGTATCAACATAAGCGTAAGTTTTATATTCAAACAAAATGTACTATGAAACAACACAAAGTATGTTCGAAACTATATCTACAATTGGTTCTAATGAATTTGTTGTTTGTTTAAAATTGTGTAGTCAGTAGAATTTCTACACATGGTTTTTCTATAACCAATAAATCAATTTTCCCTTTTTATGTTTGCGTTAAACTTAATGAACAAACATGTATTAAACTGTCTTTCTTTAGCCAAGGTGTTCCAAAGATCTTACAAGTTTGAATTGGATTGCGTAGAGAACGCCCGTTTAAAGAAACTCTGGGCTAAAACCAAACACGAAGAAGACGAAGAAACCATAAAACAAGAAAAGCGAGACCGCAAAGAAAAGGCAAAAGAAAAGCCATTAATTGATATTGTTCCATGCAAACTACAACCCCCGTTTTGGTGGAGTAAGTCTGCAGATGAAGATACAGGCGCTATACTTAAACGTGACGTTGAGCCTGAGCCCAGTCAAAGTGTATATCGAATTTCTTATCTTAGATGGCAACACAAGCCAAAGTTATTTGAAGCAAGCCAAACCGATCCATGCAAACGAAGAGATGCCGTAGCTCAGTAAGTTTTAGCCAAATATTATTGGTATGCCCAAAACGTACTACATATATATTTCAAGTAATGCTTCTTGAATCGAGCATTTACTAGAAATACGTAGCACATACTTCAGCTGCGAAGCATGTAACACTGTATGCATGGTACGCAGAAGTACTTACTTCACCTACCTTTAATATTCCGATATTATGATATTGAATGCATAAAACATAGTATGTATATGTTTCAAGTAGGTGCTGCTTGAATAGAGCATAGACTACAAATACGTAGCACTTACTTCAGCTGTGAACAGGTACTGCCATATACATGGTACACAGAAGTTCCTACTTCACTTATACTTCGAATATTCCGATATTACAATGCTTGAAACATAAAACGTTGTACGTATATGTTTTAAGTAGATACATTTTATATCAAACGTAAACTACAAACACTTTAACTGTGAAGCAGTAGGTACTGTATACATAATACTCAGAAGTATTTACCACACCTATAATTAAAATAGTATAATATCAAATGAATGAAACATAGTACTTATGTATATGTATCAAGTAGATACATCTCGTAACTAACACTTTAACTATGAAACAGGTAGTACTGTATGCACGGTACACAGAAGTACTTATTTCACATATGTTTCTAATATTACGATACTATGATATTAAGAGAATGAGACATAATACGTATATGTTTCAAGTAGATATCGAGTATAGGCTCAAATAAGTTTACTGTGAAGCAGGTAGTACTGTATACATGGTACACAGAAGTACTTACTGCATCTATATTTTTAATATTCCAATTCTATAATATTAAGTGAATGCAACACAGTACGTATATGGTATGATTCAAGTAGACACGTCTTGTAGCGAGCGTAAATTTAAACACTTTTACTGTGAAGGAGGCAGTACTATATACGTTATACGCTGAAGTACTTAGTTCACCTATTTTTTAATATTTTGATAGTATAATATTGAGTAAATGAAACATACTACGTATATGATTGAAGTATATAAAACTTGGAGGGAGCATAGGCTACAAACACTTTAACTGTGAAGCAGGTAGTACTGTCATATTGATATGAGCGAATAAAACATCGTACGTATATGTTTCAAGTAGGTATATCTTGTATCGAGTATATGCTACAAACACTTTAACTATGAAGCTGATAGTTCTGTAGTTACAGAAGTACTTACTTCACCTATATTATTAATGTTTCGATACTATGATATTGAGTTAATCAAATATAATACGTATATATTTCAAGTCGATACTTCTAGAATAGAGCATAAGTTAAAAATACGTAGCATATACTTCCACTTCAATATTCTATATTCATGGTTCACCAAAATATTTACTTCACTTATCTTTCAATATTCAGATACTACGATATTGAATGCAGAAAGCATAGTACGTATATGAGTCAAGTAGATACCTATTTAATCGCGCTTAGACTACAAATATGGTGCACGTACATCAGATGTAAAACAGGTACTACTGTATAAATGGTACACAGAAACACTTCACTTATACTTTCAAATTTCCGAAACTATGGTATTCAATAAATGAAATATAGCACGTATTTGTGTCAAGTATATACTTCTTTAGTAGAGCATAGGCTCAAAACGTCTGGCACAAACTTTAGCTGTGAAGCAAATAGCACTGTATACATGGTATACAGAAATACTTACTTCACCTATTTTTCAATATTTCAATACTATGCTATTGAATGCTGAAAATACAGTATGTATATGTTTCAAGTAGATACTTGTTTAATCGATCTTGGACTACAAATACGTAGCACGTATATCGCATGTCAAGCAAGTACTACTGTACACAAGGTATACCATATTTTCAAAATTCCGATACTATGATATTAAGTAAATTAAACGTAGTATTTATTTGTTTCAAGTAGTTTCTACTTCAATAGACCATATGATAAAAATTCGTAGCACATACTTCAGCTGTGAAGCAGGTAGCACTGTATACAATACATAGTAAACAGAAATACTTCCGATGCTGTGACATTGAATGTATAAAATGTAGCACGTATATGTTTCAAGTAAATACCTATTTAATCGAGCTTAGTCTACAAAAGTGTGAAAAGGTACTACTGTATACAAGCTACACACAAGTACTCACCTCACCTATACTTTGAAAATTCCGATACTATGATACTGAGTGAATGAAACATAGTACGTATTCGTTCAAGTAGATACTTTCTGAATCGAGAGTAGGTTTAATAATTATGAAGCACATACTTTAACTGTGAAGCAGATCTACACGGTACAAAACAATACTTGCTTTACCAAAGAAGTATAAATTCCGAATTTCGTTATAAATACTTCATAATTTACCAATTTTAATGAAATTGAAGTATTTGATACAGTTTTAACTAACCTTTCGTTTCGTTCCTGAGTATGCATAACATGTAGAATGTGTTCATACTTCAATTAGATACTTCGTGCATCAAGTATAGCATATATTTAAACTGTATATGTAATATGCAGTAGTAATTATTTAACCTTAGAAGTATATTCTCCGCTATTCATAATGAATGCTTTATTGTTCAGGGGTATTGAAGCATTTATTACTATTTGGGGCTACTGTTTTAGTTACTTTAATAAATTATTATAAAAAATGTTCTATAATGAATATAAGTCATGAAAAGTATACAATACGCTAATTATCAAATTTAAAAAATGGGTGTTGTTAAGATTTAAATAAAATGATGTCTTAATTATAAATATTTAATTGAAAAATGTAATAGATTAATGTACATGTTTTCAGTAAAAACTGCAATAACAGTATCTCCGTTTTGCTTGTCTAACTTAGCAAGTACTTCAACTGTGTAGTATTTACAATGAACATTAGGTATACACTACATAACAGTCGCAGCTTGTTCTCTGTAAGTAGAAACATGTGGACACAAGTACTTTTCTAGTAATATTAGCATGTATACTACCCTTCTTAGAGACCTAGAAAACTGTACTGCGAAAGCAGATATTCTGTTTATTGTACATTGTTTATGTAATTTAACTTTAAGGTTATCTGAGTGAGTTAAACAAATATGAGTATACATTGTTAAATTATCAGTAAATTATTGTTTTAATTCTAGAAGATTTAATGAAGATAATCTAGTATGGATTACTAGTTAATCTCAACGCCGTGGCAAATACTTCATTTGTACAGTATCTACTACACAAATGAAGTACACGCTGTATAAAAATAGCATATTTTTCTATATAATGAGGAATCCTGTAGGTAAACAAATACCTTGTGTTGTAATATGAGATACATTCGCCAGCTCCATGTTTTACTTATTTTAATACTTTTGATATCTCACTGTTTTCAGTAGGTCTATTCTTGGTAGTAATATCAGTAACAACTTATAAAAAAATAAAACTAACTTATGAATACTTTTTAGATTCAGACAGCCTTTCAAACACGCAGCTTGCACGTGGTACTTCAAAAACTATCCAGCACCGAACATAAAGTTCCACCGAGAAAAATTTTCATAAACAGTCAAGGAGCCAGCGATTAAAAACATAATTAATTTTTGTTTTGACATTTACATGAGATAAAATTTTTTGTGCCAAAAATTACCAAGAATTGTATAATTTTTAAATTCCTGTGTATAAATACAACCAAAAATGGATAAAATAGCGACCGAAAATTTATTTCTATTGGAATTTCTAGTAGATAAGGTCGACATTGACCCTTCTATGACTCAAGATGTGGGCGATTATATGGGGGACACTTGCGTTTCCGTGCAGTTTCTGGATAACGCTCCTTTGGACATATGCGAAGACGATTTCTCACCAAAACGCAATTACGGGAAAGATTCCGAAAATTTAAAAAGTGGTAAATCGTGCTTGTTTTCTTTAACTCCGGCTCAGGCAGAAGAAGCTATTAAACAGTTCGATGTGTACGTGGACATATTTAAAAAGATGCAACCTGGTGTGTTACCAGAAAAAGTGCAAGTCGGAACTTCTCTTATATCTATAGTGAACTTATTTAACGAGTTGGTTAACTCACTGGCTGCTCCTGGAGGCCAATCTCCAACTGCCAAAACCCTCAAAGACAGTTTTAAAATAACAGACAATAATGGACAATTAATTGGAGATATCGGTATGTACATTCGAATGTCTTGCTTTGGAAAGCTGATTGTAACGCAGTTTCAAATGAACTTAGAGGACAAGTCGGTCCTTTTCAAAGACAAAGAAGGACATTCATTGTACAGATACAAGAAGGCAAGTAATAAAAGAGAATCGGCGGGAGGAAGTCGCAATGCCGATTGCCCTACCGTACCGTGTCCTAGGCCACCACCACCATCTTCCCCTCGGGGCACGAATACTCCTTGCAATGAGTGTGCGGTTACAACCCTTCCAGGACAACATATGGAAGAGGCAAGCTGCTACCAAGAAATAGGGGCTCAAATGGGAGGAAACGCTTTAACAATTCGCGTTCACAAAGATAAATATAAACAGGAACAATTCGATGAGACTGAAGTACTGGAGGATGAAACTGCTAGCTGCACCTGTTCTCCGGGAAACGTTGGAGGAAGTAGAAAAAGATCGAAAGGGAATAGCCGTATGGGCGGAGGAGGCAGTTGTCAAATGCAAGATCAAAATCTAGTGATGCGTCCACCATGTGCTGATTCTCCTGGGGCGAATCAACCATTCTCTTTCAAAATGGGTGGTTGTGGAGCGGCAGGTCAAAATAACGTCACAGTAGTGCCTCCTACATGCACCGCTGCCGATGGAACGCAATATACAGAACTGTCAGACCCCAACCGCGACGTTTTTATTCTGCGTATTGGCAAGAAGAGTGAAGGAGCAGACAAGAAAAACAATTTAGAATTGGAGCTGTGCACCCCGAAGGGTCCCGACACGAAACCGCCACCCAAGAAAGAAACTCGTGACACGCAATGGGATGATGCAGACGTAGGTTTGCACGACAAATCAGCCGGAATGGGCAAAGGAAAGGGCAAAGGAAAGGGCAAAAAAGGAAAGAAATAAATTTTATATCTATTTACATGTTTTGGCACATTGTTTTTAATTTGAGTTTATTGTGATTAATTCCATGATATTAATAATACCTGAGAGTAGGCAATATACTTAACTCTCATAATCATTTCCACTTATTTTTAAAATCCGTTTTCCGGTTTATCTACTTGTAAATTACAGTTGCACTATTTCAATAAATAGTTAGGTTGTCGAAAACAAAAATATTTATTCGATTTGCATGTCGATTTAATTTATTAACCATGAATATATTAACTCAGACTTATTTTTTAATTAATCAGTTAAGCATGCCTTAAAGAATGAAATCTTTTCCAATTTTTATGAAATAGTTATTTAACACTATAATACAACTAAAAATATTCATGTGCATGCACAAAGTATAGAGGAAAACGTACTTATTAAAATATACAGAGAAAGCCATTTAAGCCCTAGGCTTGTTGTATGAGACCCTTTCAGGCGTTTCTGTTCTTTGCTTTCCTCATCCAATCGTGGATTCTCAGCGTCCGTATGCTCTCCTTTACACAGTATAGCCACCTACTTTTTGATTTCCCTCTCTGTCTTGTGCCTTACAGTTCAGTTCATCTAAACCCTTTTCTTGCAATTTTTCTAAACACTTTCCTTTCTTACAAACTTAAACTTTTTAATTGTTCACTGTTAGTGTCCACACCTCACTTCCGTACACCACCACAGCTTTTATTATTGTCTTCCACACTCTTAATTTTGTCCCCCTGGATGTGTTCTCCAAATAGCAACTAACTGGCGAAGATGGAAAGATCTAGAAGAGGCGTATATCCAAAGATGGATGTAAGACGCTAATGAAGCAGAAGAAGAAGAAGAAGAAGAACATATATTCTTTGCACTTAATAGTCCCTGAAGTGCATAAACACTTTTGTTCCCTTTCATTATCCTAGCCATTATTTCTTGGTTCACATCCCCCGTTCTTGTTACGACTGTGCCGAGATATTTGAAGCTTTTTACCTAATCGTACTTCCTGTCTTTCTCTCATGGTGTATTGTGGTGAAGCATCGATCTTCTACGATTTCCGTTCCCTTTGTGTTCATATATTATTTGCTTTTCTTACCATTTTTTTGCAGGCTTGCGTTCCCTGCTTTTCTTTTTAGTTGTATTATCACCTTCTTTAGTGTATCTTCTGTTCTGGCAAATATTGTGATATCGTCAGCAAAGGCTAGGCACTTTGTTGCTATGTTTCCTTCCGTGTTTACACCACTCTTTTTCATAACCTTCTCTAGTACAACGTTGAACAATTCTGAAGATAGTGGGCTTACACTAATTTTTAAATATTATATACACAAGGTGCTTCAATTATAATGGGATGAATTCCTCATTTGATATGTCAACAAAATCTTCCGATAACCATGCACCGAATACCTACTATATTCGGTACATAATCAGAATATAAGGCGTTAAAGTTTTTATAGATATGTCCAAAATTCTGCGCTGGAAAGCCTTCCAATCATTTCATTTCATCCTATGTATTTCTTCTTTATACAATTTATAAACAAAACATATATCAAAATTACATAAAAAAACCCAACTAATACTGACATTTCAAACAAATCAAGTACGCCTGTTTGTAATTCTAGATACAAAAATACATTGCGGGCAAGATTATAAATCATTAAAGAAATTATAATAATAACATGGAACAATCTTTTAGTGGATAAGGAGTGTTTCTTTTCTCTTGGCGTCAAAAATACCTACTTTGTCTTTATAGGCTATTTTTAATTTTACTGAATCCGGCGGTAAAGTTCTTCTTCTTCTTCTTCTGTCGACTAGGGATATTCCCTGTTTGTCTTGCCTCATTCTGTGCAGTAGGAGAACCAGCTTTGAGCCCATCTCGCGGGTAGTCGTCTTGGAAGTCTTCTCCCTCTTAGTTGTTCAGCAATAAAAATTCGGGCCAGTCTATCTTCATCCATTCTTTCCACATGCTCTTTCCATTTTTTTTCCTTATTTTCGTCCATTTGACCACATCTTGTATGTTGCATCATTCTCTTATGGAGTCGTTCGTTTGCCTGTCTCGTATGGTTATATCCAATCTTGATCTGATTACCTTAATTTTGGTTACTCTCATTTTATGCTTGGTTTGTTTTGTTTCTGCCGGCCTCGGTGGTCTAGTGGTTAGCGCGTTTGCCTTTAGATCCGAGGGACGCGGGTTCAAACCTGGCTGAGGTCGGCGAGATTTTTCTAGCGGGGAAAAATCTGAAAATGCGCCTTCTGTCGGATAAGAAGTAAAGCCGTAGGTCCCGTGCCACTACGATGTGTGACACGTTAAAAATAACCACTGGAGTTGGAATTACCCCAGATAGGCAAAATTCTTAGTTAGGGTGTACAATGGGCCAAAGTGCTTAGAGATGCTTGGAAAACCGCGTCCTAGATCTCGCTCTTTCAAAGCAAGCAAGCAAGCCCTGGTTTGGGTGGCATATGTTAGTATTGGGCGTACAATTGATCGCTTTGTAGATCTTCGCTTTCCCATCCGTCCTCATATATTTGTTCCACCATACAGTGTCCCTCAGACAGCCTGCTACTTGTAATGCTTTTGAATGTTAGTTCTGAGTTTCTCCGAGAATGTCAAGATGGCTCCAATCTTCTTTGCCGATGTGGTTAATTTTAATATACTCGTGGTTTTCTTTTGTTTTTGCAACATCCTCCACATTCGCTTTTGGGTACCATATAAGTCGAATTCCACATCGTATGTGTATTGTTCCCAGTAATTTTCTTTCTGTTTTCTTATTTCTTGATCTATTCTGTTCCGTGTTTGTTTGTATCGGATGGAGCACCTTTTTTTTTGTTAGGGTCAGTTTTTTTATTTCCTGCGTAAACCAGGGAGTTCTTGTTGGTTTCATTTCTTGTTTTTTTCTTGTACCGAGTGCCTCTACGGCTACTTCTCGAATATTTGACATTATTGTGGCCCACATTTCATCTACGGTCTGAGTTTCTGTGCATGGATTGTTCAGGATCTTTTGCCGTAATATCGACTGGAATAACATTTGGGTAGTTGGATCTTCTAATGTTTCTATGTTGATCCTTTCTATGGCGAGGGCTTTGTGTTTTGGTTTTGTGTTAACGTCTAGTCTTATTTTACAAAGAACCATTCCATGTCGTGTTCCAACGTTAGCATTCTTTCATCTAATATTTGTGTTTGGTGAATTTCCTTGTTAGTTACCACAAAATCAATTGTTGATGTTAACCCTCTATTCTAATCTTCGCCGTTCTCATTCACGTCTGCGTCATTGAATCTTTATTTAATGCTTGGTATTATTGTGTTACCAATATGTCCGTTGAAGTCCCCCATTATCACGTGGTAATGTAATGGGAGTCACGCATTAGCAACCGCATTATTACCCCCTTGTTTATTCGAACGCAAGTACCCAATTATTTAAAGTGGCTAGTTAAACTGCCCGTCAGCCATCTGAACTTGCCCGAGCCCAGTACTCTAACCACTGAACCACAATAATTTGTTCTTATTTTACCCGGTATAATAATCATTGTAGAAGATAACTTGTATTGTTTTTCCGCCATTCTGAGCCTTATCGTTTAAACTCATTAGATAATGCCACACATACGAAGTAATTTCGTATGCTCCCCGTCGCCCTTGTTGTTCATGACAAGCACAACAACTAACTCTGTTATTTTTCAGTTAGTATACAGTAAAATTAAAAACAGTCAATAGACCTTTAGTCATGCGGAATTACAATGCAGTTTACGGTACCTCAGTTTTAGAGTTTTGAATAATAATACGTAATTCCCCCCTAAAACGAATTTATCTTTAAGTAAACTTGCATTACAGCAGAATAGATTCTGAAGATTCGATGCAGGGGTGAACCTAAGCCGAAACTGTGAGACACGTCGTTTCGGTATGAGTTTTAGGAACGGAACTGAATTCTGGTTTAAAATCACCAGGCAACAAAGAAAAACCATAATTTATTTTTCGTAAACAATTTACAACAAAAACAATTTAAAGCAAAATTATCCCAAAATAACATCACTGAAACCTGTGCTCTTTATATACTCATCAGACACTCGTCTGTTTGCACGACACCGGCGTGTACGTCACAAGCTTGTTGTGCTTCGTTATTTTTTAAGGATAAACTAAACTGCTGGACAAAATTATCGCACCACAAAGAAATGTTCTGAAAACAAAAATTTCCATAAATATTATAAAAGTGTTAGGGCTTCGCAATAGTAATAAGGACTATTATAAAGGAATTTATTGAGTATTGAAGAAAAACAGGAAATCTTTACAACTATCGTAAAATCTGAACAATAATAAACAACAAACGTGAAACAAAAACACAAAGAAAACTGTGCAAACATGATTTTAATAGCGTGTCACGCCTCCTCTTGCTCTCACTATTTCATTGCGCCTTCTAGGCATTGAACGAATCACAAGGGCGATATATTCCTGAGGAATGCTTTCCCATTCCTCTTGGAGAGTCATTTCCAGCTCTCTTAAAGTTGTGGGACGATGTACACGAGCTTGGAGACATCTTTTTAGCATGTACCATACATGTTCGATAGCATTAATATCAGGGCTTCTAGCTAGCATAGCCAAAACATTAACGGCAACTTCTGCTAGGTACTCTTCGACGACGCCAGCAACGTGAGGCCTGGCGTTATCTTGTAAAAGGAGAAACTCTTCCCCAATAAAGGGCGCGAAGGGTACCACGTATTGCTCTAAAATGTCCTCCACATACCTTTCAGCATTCAATGTTCCCCTGGCAATGATGTTCAGCTCGGTACGTGCTTTTAATGATATGCCTCCCTACACCATTATGGAGCCTCCCCCAAAGGCGACCAGTGAAACCATGTTGCATTCAAAATAACGTTCTCCTCTGCGTCCCCATACTCTTTGGCTCCCATCTGGCGAATGTAGAGCTTCACGGGACTCATCTGTAAAAAGAACATGCCCCCATTCTTCCATTGTCCAGTGGGCATGTTCTCTGGCACATCTTAATCTGGCAGCTTTGTGAGCCCTGGTGAGAAGAGGTGCTGCGGCAGGTTGTCTGGCAGCCATGTTACCTTCCGTTAGCCTTCTTCTGGTAGTTCGTGAAGATACTGCTGCATTCCGTGCCCTTTGTAGCTCATCCCTAAGCTGACTGTTGATTTGAAAACGATCTCTAGACGCAGCCAAGCGGATCAAACGGTCGTCCCATTCTTGGGTACATCTTGGACGTCCTTGCCCTCTTCTTCTTTTGCTATTTCCAGTCTCTCTGAATCGTTTCAATACTCCGGAGACAGTAGATTGGTTCACACCGAGGCGATCTGCAACATTTCGCTGGCTTAACCCTAACTCAGCATACACGGTGGCTCTGCTTACATTAACTTCCGAAACATAACGTTGTTCGTTTATGTTGATTATTTTTTCTCCAATTTTGCAAGAAAAAAAAACGGAATACCAGCGTTCAATTTCGTTTCTGCACAATATGAAGTCAGACATGATACATGGGGGCAATTTGACATTATTTAGATTTTTCCCTGCACTCGGGGCAATTGTTTCGGTTTGGTGTTGTTTGGTTGTTGGGAGGGGCCAACTACACTTTGCAATAACAAATCGAAATAAATGCATCTGTTCTGAGAAGAGTAGAGACCTTTAAGAACTTTTTGTTTTGTGATGCAATAATTTTGTCCAGCAGTTTAATTGCGTTTCGGCGAGACATTATTTCTACTTTCACCCCTGCTTCGGTGAATATGAGACCTACACATTCATTTAATACTATAATAATATAAAAACTTGCTTTTCCACTACTAGTAGTAGAAGATGCCATTATTTATGTTGTTTTCGGGTTAAGAAGATGAATTTCTCTCCTAGTAGGAGATAATTTTTCATTAGCTCCTACTAGGAGATAAAAAAACAATTGACGATAGTGACATTCCTTGATACATTTTTACGTTGATGACAGCTACAAAATTTGTTGGTTAATTTAGTAAATTTTGGCAATCACAAAGAAAAGTAATCGTTTTTTAGTAGGAAAGAACGTTAGAAAAGCGTTAAATTTCGCGCCACGACCGGATAATAATAGTAATTTGTCGTACTGGATTTTCCCAGCTTCTTTTCTAATTTCGGGAGGAGTACAATCACCATCAGCTTCCATTTTGACAAATCGTACAAATAATAAAATTAAAAGTAAAGTTAATGTCAAATTTCAGTTGTTTTCTGTGAAAAACTACCTTGATACGTATTGGATCGCTTTTAATTCAAAAGAAATGCAGAAATTATTGTTGGAAAATTCGTTAAATGTTCTAGTAGTGGAAAAAATAATATATAAACCACGGTACAGAAGTTTTTTCTTAACCTCACAACTTATTCCCCTCGATGCTGCGCATCTCGGGATCATAATAATGTTCGGCTAAGAAAAATTGCTTCTGTACCTTGGTGTATAATTACTATTACTAGTGCACTTTCAATAATCCTTAAATTAATGACGTTTATCTGGAATTGAAATTAATGCTGCGGTACTGTACATTAAAATCATATATTGGTAATCATGTTTCTCTACCTGTAGAGAATTTGTATCTATTTTAATTATATATTTGGCGGAACTAACAATATAGCTACCATCAAAGTGTATAGAAACCAGGCTTCAAACTTACCGTTGGTTTTCCACGCTTTTGTCTCTTGGCAGGTAACATATCCGTATGTGTTTGTATATGACGAACCCATTCACCCGGAAGAGTAAACGTTTCCGAACATAGTTCACATGTTAGTGGAGAATATAATTCCTCTGACTTGTCATCTTGATCGTCCAACACTACTTCTGGTTTTATAGCCATTTCAGAATTGAACATTTCACTTTCTTCTATCATTTCCATTTCACCTTCATCTAATTCGCTCCATTCTATGGGCTCTTCTTTAATTACCAAAAATTGCAAATTATCCATTGCTGTGGAATCTTCTTCAAAACTGATACTTTTCTCACTATCTCCGTTTGTGCTTGATTTCTTGTTATCTATTGATGAACCGGAATTTTTCTCGTCGCAGCTTTCAGGGTTACTTTGTACCTTAGAAGTTTTGGCATAATCTGATACAAGCTTAGATGTAAAACCGACTTCGCTTTTATTATTTTCGTTTGTTTTATTACTTGATACTTCGGCAGTAGTTAGACTACTTTCTTTGGATGCATCACATACTGCCAAAGTTTGCGATAGGCTATGCGAAGACGGGCGGCTTACGTCTCTGTCTTGTTCATGTATTTTAACAAGCTTTCGTTCATAATATCTTTCTTCTTTAGGACGCCATAAACCTTTAACTTTTAGAAGATCACCCCCTCTGAGTACATTTTCCAAAATATCTTTAGAAACTGTTGTTTCACCACTGTACATGTATTGTATTAAAGTGGACATAGTCTTGTAGTTTATTTCTGGAGGGAGTACAATGAGAAGGGGTAAGCTTGTGGTCAGTTTTTGTTGCACTTTCAATATATCGTGAAGGTACTGACTACAAGCAGAAAGGACAAATCGATGAGCCAGAATTCGATGACCATCCATTGTATAGAGCGTGACGTCAGTAAATGTTTCTTTATTAAGAGCCGACGCTACACAAGAATGCAGGTGGGAACTAAACGAATGCCATTTCAACTGATAGTTTTCCGTTAAATCTGCCATTCCGGCTACCTGTAAAACAAATACAGAATATATGTAACCATAGTATTTTGTCAAACAGCTACAACGTTCGATATTTTGTGATGAAACCGACATATTTTATGTAATACAGCAATAGCCAATGTCCTTAGAATTCGAAAATATTTTCTCAAGCTTAAAGGGTTTTAAATAATACATATCAGGAGACTACCAACTGTTGATTTCAACATTACAGATCCTAGAAACTGTGGAAAACATAAGGAGATGAATAAATACTGTCATATGAAAATCAACAATACACAAAAAGAAATTAGGCAAGGATTATTTAAATATTTGGCTCCTTTCGTGTAGCTGCATGAAAAGAATTAAAGATAGTAAACGAATAAGTTCCAAATAAAAGAAGAATGGTGGCTTGGAAACAAATAGCTGTGGGACATGCGAGACGCCATGAAAAGTAGAGGTATGCTAAAAACGTCGATAAGAATTAAAATGCAGGTTCGATAAATCGATATATTTTTTCGGGGATAGCTTAATGACGTGGATATATCGGTTTGTCAATTCTATAAAATCATTTAGAACACATTGAGCTTTTCATATATGGGAAGAAAACATTTAAATAAGCAAACATTTTGGCCAAAAATTAACAAATTTAACTGAACCTTAATTTTAGCTGTAAACTATTTTTTATAGTAGTGCCACCCGGATAAATTAATTTTTCATTGCTACCAGTGATTTCAGTAAGCCAACAAGAAAAATCACGTACAACTTTTACACGTGTAGTTGCATAATTAAATCAAGAACAACTAGCTACTTCAACAAAAAGTAGCATACTAGAAGCAATGACCAACTTAACATTTAAAGATACCAATGCAGGACGTACAGGATTAAATTTAACAATAGAGCCCTTGGGGTGTCCCTTACTTTTATTGTTTGTGGTCACTACTTCTGGAGGTTTTTTAGTACAATGTCGTCTGTAGCTGCAATCATGTGTATACTTATTCTTTAAGGTAGCGTATGAGAAATCATAATGAAACTTTAAAAATGATTTTTTATAGAATATACCTAACATTTCCTTAAAAATCATTGGAAATTTTTTTTTGTACGTGGTTGAGTGAATTTATGTAGCAAAAAAGTGCTTCTTAATTTTCTACTACAGATACTATCTTTCGCAGTTCGTTACTCTTACAAACAAGCCATTTTATGGTTAAAGTATTTACAGTATACAACATGTCTCAAAATTGGCGGCCGTTGGGTTTTGATTGAGGAGGCTAAAACAAATTGAAAATTAAGCGTGGAGTGTTTTCCGATAGTTGTGTATAACATAATTTAATTAGGTGGCTATGGCGATGTTGAAATTTCTCATTATTTTTATTTCCTTCTGCTTTTTGTGTATAATATGGAACAATACTTTTGTAATCGAGATTACGTTGCTGTGTTGAATATTATTAGGTGCATGTAATGACAATGCCGCTGGTGTGGCTAGAGCATACGCGGGAAAGTTTCCAAATCGTCGGCATCCTGATGTAAAAACTGTAAGACATGTACAAGAAAAATTACTGGAAAATGTAATTTAAAAACTCGAAAAAATCAGGCAGGAAGTCAACCTACACTAAGCTCAATCAAGAGGACCAAGTTCTTAAAATTTGTTGAGGCGGAACTAATACAACCCTTCGAATTGTATTGTTCTATACTCATTTCTAAAAAGATGCAATTCACAGACTATTAAGGAGAAATAGTCTGCATTCATTTAGATTTAGGCTTCAAAAAGTTCATTTTTGCATGATGGGGATAGGGAGCTTCGAGTCAATTTTTGTAGATAGCTGTTGCATAGCGTAAACTATGACGATATTTCATTGAAAAGATTCTGTGAAGTGATGAATTCACATTTACTGAGACGAGTATCATAAATACTCATAACCTGCATGAATGGCAGGATGAAAACCTTCACTTAATATACAAAAGATATTTAAAAGACGATGACCAACAAATATTTGGGCTGGATAATAAAATAAAAATGTAATTAGTCCACACATTCTACCTCTTCGACTTAATGCGGCCTTGCATCTTCAATTTTTAAATGAAAATGTACACTACCATTGCTCGACGAATTAGCAGTTAGATTAAATTATTGGTTCCAACATGATGATGCACCGCCACAGTATTGAATACAGGTGCGTAATTTCCGGAATAAAACATCCTTGAAAGGTGGATCCATATCATGGCCTCCTAGATCACCGGATCTAAATCAGTTTTAATTCGTTTTCTGGGGCCATTTGAAGTAACTTATTTAAACGATCGCAAAGTCGAGCACTAATATAGTGGCATATTCAACCGATCGTGCTTCGGAGGGCAAGTAAAACCATCGGTCCCGGTTGTCATACGAATATCTTTGACAATCGTAAACTATGTAGTGGAACTTCTCTTCTCTGTTCGACGGGTTAAGTTAGCCTCCTGCCCGGCATACGTGCAAAGAAGGCTCATAGAACCTACTCCATTGTAGGTAGTTAACAGGCCATTGACCTTTACATAGAAAAAGAAGAAGAAGGTAATTTATTTAAACACATTTTGCGACAACAGATGTGAATAATATCATTTTTGCTAATATTACTACTTTTTAAAAAAGTTATGTAAAATGTTAATTTTTTTTATGAATAACTCGATAACGAAGAAAAGTCGGTAAAATTTGCATTCTTAATTTTAGATTTGGTTTAACCCCTGAATCTACTGCTAAAAACACGGGCGTCTATTTTGAGACACCCTGTATATGATATTGTCAGACCTCAGCTACGGTACACGGCTCTAACTGTATTGCCATACATAAATATGTAGCAATATAATAATTGAGAAAAACTTGAAAAAATGATGAAATACGTAATTGATTTACTGCAAACATTAAAAGGACACCATATTCTAGTATTGTGACGACTCTGCCTTAGGATCTTAGTTTAGGGAAAGACTTTCAGTTGGGACGATTGTAAGGTACATTTATATATTTTATAGTGAGGCATCGTTTGTTTTGCTTTTGCTTCATAGTACGCTTTGCGAGTAATATATTGCCGGAAATAGAATATATCTGGACACATAGGGTTTGTTGAGAATGAGATCAATTGACTGTGCACGGGAAATGAAAATGGACAGACAGGATTGAATAGTGGGAACGGACATGTTTCAATGGATCATTGAAGGTCCGCATGGGTAACACATATAATCTTTTCTCTGTCACTATCACTGTTGGATGTGTTACCAACATGAATAATTGTTGTTCTTGATTTAATCGAACGAGATCTAGGATGCGGATTTCCAAGCATCTCTTTGCTGCAGCCATTATTGGCTTATTGTACACTCGAACTGTAAATTTAGCCTATCTGGGGTAGTTCCAACCCCAGTAGTGATTTTTAACGTGTCGCACATCGTAGTGGCACGGGACCTACGGTTTTACTTCTTATCCGACAGAAGGCGCACCTTCAAATTTTCCCAGACAGAAAAATCGTTCGGATTCGAACCCAAGTGCCTCGCATTTACAGGCAAGTACGCTAACTACTAGAACACCGAAGCCGGTAACATTAATAGTAAATAAATAGCTGAATCATAGACGGAAGCCGGATGATTGACTGATTAATTCAATTTTTGTTGGTTCGTGCGTTCGTTTGTTATCAATTTTTTTTACCTTAGGGTGTCGAGGTTGCCTTTGTTACTACAAACCAAAAATGTGTGGCCATATTTCATAATTTAAGCCATTTCCTCATATTGCCCGCGTTGGCTTCTACTTCAATGGTGTGTACATTTTCGCTCGCCTATATGTGTTTGTCGAACACCTACTATAAAATATTTAAAGTATCCCAAGGATAGGTTCTTTTCTTAAAAATAAAAACGGACTTTTTAAATATGTACGACAAACATAAAACATGTTTTCATAATATAACAGCTATGGGAGAAAGTTGATACAAACCTACAACTGTAAGTAAGGGATGGTTATTATACAAACTATAGCAAATTTAATAAGACGTAACTGCTGCACTTGTCAAAAAATTCAATTGTTGTGTAAAAAATGATAAAGAGTGTTCGTTTCATAAGTATCATTTATATATTATTAGAAACACTTTATTACTGTAAATTTTTAAAAGACACGTTTTATTAATGAGAAAAGTTCGTCTTGGCAGTAAACATTATAGGCACCTAGTATTCTTCTTCGAGTGCTTTATCTCTTACGAGACGTAGCTATTTTTTCTCCTATGTCTGTGTAGTGCGTTTAAAGTGCCACAGACATAGAGGACCTACAGCTTAACGTGGGAAATGTAAACACTTCCATTCCAGAGAAGATTTACTAGACAGAATACCTGGCTGGTTTGCCATTGCCTTGCGATGGAGAACGGCCGTTAAAACTCCGATGTTCCGGTACTGGGAATTGAACCCAGAACCTTCTGCGTAGAAGTCTAACGCGCTAACCTCTAGCCCATGGCCGCTTCCATCCACTATAACATTTCTGATTTTTTTTATTAACTTTGACTTATAACAGCTGAATCTCACATCAAAATACAAAATAAGGGAGTGAAGTAAACACATGTTGAACATTCAGCTTGTTCATGAATTAGTCACTCAAAAATAATAACCAATGGCAAAAAATATATGATGCCAAAAATGCAGCAATACCATTTGTCATTGACATAGTGCTCTTAAAAACGACTTATTATATCGAGTAGGAGAAAAATCACTTTATCATTTAAAAATCAAATGAATTTTTTTCCACTACATATTATTTTATTAGATATTTATATAGATTCTAAAATTAGAAGCTTGTAAAATATATGATGATAACATTTACGACGAAACAACACGTAAAACTTTTTGAAATTTCCTTTGAACTTCAGTACCCCATTTTGAATAGGTAAAATCCCAGATTTTGTCGCAAGGAAAATCCCAGTCTTCCATCAACGCGAATTGCACCCCCTCAAAGTCACGGTTTGGTGCGAGGTTATATCTGATAGCGTGCTACGTCCGTACTTTTTGATGATGATAATGTGAATACAGTAACAGTTACGGGCGACAGATATCGCGAAATATTGAGAAGTCTTGTGCTTTTTGCTATAGAGCAGTGGTTTCCAAACTTTTTTGAAGCGCGACTCCATCTTGGCCAACATTTTTCTTGTTACTCCGTCTTGTAATACTCAACTTCATTCAGAATCAGCGGCTAAGAGGCCAACTAATGCCATCTACCACCAAGTAGCGCAATTTATTTGTTTGTTCTCCGTATTTCCGGAAATTTCCACCACATTCAGGAGGGAAATAGATGGCACTGGAATAATTTGGAAAATCCATTTTGCTTTACATAGGCAGCGGACCACGATGAGATTATTCATCATTTCAAAATTGTGTGTTCAGTGCAATAAATCGATAACAAACATTTAACGGTAAGTACGGGCTAGTTTCAGTAAAGATGGATAAGTTTTTAAAACCATCATTAGAACCTTCCGCGTCTGGCAGTGACAAGAATACCAAGAAAAATAGATTGTACAGTGATGAATATCTCAAATATGATTTACCGTTATTTCACAGAGATCCCAGTGCGTACTTTATCGAGAAGTGTTGTTAGAAGCAAGTATGAAGCCATCAAAGTTATTCCGACATTTAAATACCAAACATCTAGACGGAAAAGGAAATCCTGTGAAATTCTTTGAAAGAAAGCTAAACTACCTCTACTAGGAGCAAGCCACTTTTACATCAGCAACCAGTACTAATAAAAAGCACTAGGCAAATTATCGAGTTACATTTCGCATTACAACAATCCAATAAAGATCTGATTTTACCAGTAGCTGTTGAAATGGTGCAAATAATGGTTGATGAAAAAGAGGGTGACAACTTCTCTAATAATACTATCCAAAGAAGAATAAGTAACATGGCAGAATATATTCAAACAGAAGATATTGAAAATATTAAGAACTGCACGTACTTCTCATTACAGTTGGGCGAATCCACGGATATTTCTAACTGTGCCCAATTTATGGCATTTGTAAGATACAATCCTGGACATGGTATTAGAGAAGATATTTTATTTTATTTACTCCATTAGAGGTCAAATCTACTGGAAGACGTTTCTTTGGCTCTTTCATGCAAAGTACCAATAAATTAGAGATTGACTAAGCTAAATGCGTTGCTATATGTACCACTTGTAATATACTTCGATCGACACTTCCATGCAAAGTACTAATAAGTACGAGATTAACCGGGAAAAATGCGTTGCTATATGCATCGATGGCGCCAAGGCTATGACATGACATCGATCTGGTCTTATTGTCAGATTAAGCGAGATAATGCAAAATACTGCATATTTACACTGTTTTTTTAAATAAAGTGGTAAATTCCACCGAGGGAAACGCATTGCAGGTTAGTATTTTTAGAAAAACTTGTGAAGACAGGGTGTTTATTCGCACATCTTCTATATCACAGATGCCTTTCGGGGGCTAATGTTTTGAAAAGAGTTTTCCAGTTAAAAGCTGAACTTTTGATGTACCTGGAAGATGAGAAACCGGAATACGGGAACATATTTTCCAATTCCCTTTGGATTCTTACGCTGAAATTTTTTAGCATTTAACACACAAAAGTGCATTTATAAAAATGAGGTCATTATTATATAATATAAACTTAAATCTACTATATCATATTACCCTTAGTTCTATACGTGGTTGAAGCATGGACTTTAAACGCTGCAATGATAAACAAACTAAATGCTTTTGAAATGTGGTTATACCGAAAACTCTTAAAAATCATCATAGGCATTACACACAACAAATGAAGAAGTGCTAAGAAGAATGAATAAACAACAAGAATTAATAAGAATAAGAGAACAACGAAAAACAGCTTATCTAGGCCACATACTGCGTAATAATAAGTGTAACATTCCTTAACTAATAATGGAAGGGAAGATAGAAGGACGACGAGGTATAGGGAGAAGAAAAACACCATGGCTGAGGAATATACGGCAATGGACTGGGATGAACGTCCAACAGCTCTTTACAACGGCTGAAAATAGAGAATAATTTGCTATAGTGATCTCCAACCTCCGATAGAGACGGCACGAAGAGAAGAAGAAACACACAATAATAGCCACGGACGAAATTAACGCATTTATAAAGAAACTTGGTTTCTGGTCGATATCAATAGGAAAAAGTTTGATTCATTCCAGTGCGTTCAAGAACTCATGGAAGACTTAGTTAAGAATGATAATATGATAAATTTTGAGCACGCATTTGCAGATATGCAAGTTAGTTTGCACAATTTAAAACAACAGCTCGATGACTATTCCTCCAAAAGAAATTCAAAATAGTTATGACAATATTTTAATAATAATATGAATTTCAACGAAGTAGCGCACGAAACAATTAACATGTTATGACAATTATAGATGGATACTGAATCAGTTTTTGGACAGTCCCGTTGAACAAGCTGAAATGTTGACAAACATGAAAGAAAAACCTATTGAAATATTATGTGATGTAATACTGAAACTAGACTTCTTTTCCCAAAGCGTAGATTAATTTGGAACAAAAGAATGTAAGAATAAATACCCCGAGTTTGCGGACAAAGCTGTAAACTGTTTGGTACCATTTGCTACATCATTTTTGTGCAAATTAAGTTTCTCGTCTATGACTGCCATCAAAACAAAAGCAAGAAATTGAAATGATATCATTGTGTGTGTATCGAATACAGAGTCCAAATTTGAAAAGTTAGTTTCTGGAAAACAGACACATACATCGCATTAATGTTTTTACTTTGCAACTTGTTTTTATGTTTACACTTTACAGTTATTTATGTTTATGTTCTTGCATTTATTAAAAATTTTAATATTTTAAGTTCAGTTTATTTTTGTTTGCTTTGTGAAAAGCAGAAATAAATGTCTTAAAAAGACATTTTGTTTTATTTTGGAAATTCTCCCGCGACCCCCCAGAAGTTGAGACTCATATTTTAGGAACCATGGCAGTATAGAGAATACACCTGGAAAGTGGTGGCAGCGCAACTGCCCATTCAGCCAGAGTCCATGCAGTTGCTGTGGCATATTTTCGAAGAAAGAACAATTTCCTAGAAATTCTGATTTTCATTAAGCACCGCGTTCCCCTGATTTCATGGCTGTGGATTTCCTTTTGTGGGGATATTTAAGAGCGAGTGTATGCCAATAAGACTCGCTGTCTAATTGGACCGCAGAACAATATTCGCAGAAAAATCCAAGCGGTAGAGCTAAGCCGTTTTGCATGTAGTTATAAAAAGCGCAATTG
Organism: Limonius californicus; assembly: GCA_014611495.1. Classification (NCBI taxonomy): domain Eukaryota; kingdom Metazoa; phylum Arthropoda; class Insecta; order Coleoptera; family Elateridae; genus Limonius; species Limonius californicus. The sequence continues at coordinate 29,422 of JABXWE010012922.1, forward strand.
AGAGAACTCGTATATGTGAAAGTGAAAATGGGGGGTCATTAACAAGATATTATTTTACATTACAATTTACTTTCGGCTTAAACCGCGTTGTCATTTGGGAACTACACCCAGCATAATCAGGTAAGGACCTACCTGTAGCTTGTTTGCCTTTACAAACATTTGCTCTAGAAGTTGGAGCCATATTTGTTCGTAGGCCCTGCCTGGCTAAACAAGGCCCTGCGCTTAGATTAATCAAACCTTG
>JABXWE010012924.1:0-17767 GCA_014611495.1 Limonius californicus
TATGCAAGTATTTTCGATCACTAATACATACTTCATTTGTGATTCTATTTATTTTGAATATTAGTTAAATAATATTTAGTTAGATGGTTCGAAAGTAAATGAAAACCTTATTATAATGTCCAAAAAAATAACTCTTTCTATTTTTAATAATTGATTTTCTATTTTGAATAATTGATTATGACTTCTTCCAACCCAAATTTATCTTTTATCATTATCTTGTAAAGGTTTGTGCACTATTTACATGTGTTTATAGGTAGGAAACAGAAGGAAAGAGAAGGGAAGGAAAGAGAAGGGAAGGGAAGAGAAGGATAGGGAAGGGAAGGGTAGGGAATGGAAGGGAAGGGTACGGAAGGGAAGGGTACGGAAGGGAAGGGTACGGAAGGGAAGGGTACGGAAGGGAAGGGTACGGAAGGGAAGGGTACGGAAGGGAAGGCAAGGGCATCTGCAACATAGAATTAGAAGGTTCAAAATCTTTTTCTTTTCTCAAATAGGACTGTATGTATTTATCTGGCTACTTCTTTCCTTTTTTACACTATACAATTAAACATCAGCTGTACAGGTTTACTACAAAATGTTTATAATAAATGTAGTTAAATATTTAACTAGAAGTTAGCCATGCAAGTTAACGGCACCATAATTGTAACAAGTAATCGAATCCGTTTCAGTGGTCATTTGATTGTAAAATACAACATATACAACAATTGTTTACAAGTCCTACCTGTGTGAACGTAAGTTAAATTCATAGCCAACCAAAATTTCCTTTCATTCATTTATTTTGAACAGTTGGCTATTACACTGCTCAACATTTGAACTGGTACACTTATATAACATGCAGTAAAAGTAAACAACTCTTCTTAGGCGCTCTGCATGACTTCCTACATGATCAGGGTTGTGTTTCGGAATGCAAACAAATGCCTGTCGAATGACATTTGCGATTCAATTGTTGTTTGTTGTTATTATCTCCCATAAGTGCAGTTACTGAGCTCGCGAATTTATACAAGTATTTAAGAGAATTTTTGCGATTTTCTCGAGTAAGTTTTATTTCAGAGTGGTTGACTGCATTTTAGAGATGCCATTAAGGCGTTTAAGTATTGAAGAGATGAGCCAAGTTATGGGAATGCTTATGACTGGTGAATCGCTAAGAACTGTAGCTGCCCATTTCAATGTGAGCCACAATGTGATCAGAAGAGTTCGAATGCGTTTTAATGATACTGGATCTGTCCAACATAGGCACAGCGGAGGGCGAAATCGCAGTACAACAGTCAGGGAGGACCGTTTTATTACGGTTCAGTGTCGAAGGAATAGATTTTCTACCGCAAGAACACTCCAAATTCAGTTATTGAATGCAACAGGTACTCAAGTATCCACTCAAACAGTAAGAAGAAGGCTCCATGTGGTAAATTTAAGGTCCAGATCTTCTAAAAAATGTCCATTGTTGACCAGAGCCCACAAAAGAAGAAGGCTAGAGTGGGCGCACCAACATCAAAATTGGAATGTTGAAGATTGGGGTCGTTTCAGGAAAAAATAAAACACAAGTCTTCTCCACAAAATTTATAAAATACTGCGCAGTATTTTATAAATTTTGTGGAGAAGACTTGTGTTTTATTTTTCCTGAAACTTTTGCTTCCACTACGAGGAACGGATTACTGTAATTTATTGGGGTCGTTGTTTATTCAGTGACGAGACCAGAGTGCGTCTCCATAGCTCAGATGGAAGAGTGAAAGTTTGGAGAAACAGAGGAGAACGCTATATTGAGAACCACGTGACTTACCATCAAGCTTATGGAGGTGGTTCAATTACCGTTTGGGGAGGTATTTCTGAGACTCGTCGTACTGAATTGGTTATGCTTGGAAATGCTACAATGAATAGTGTCAGGTATCTTAATGAGGTATTACAACCTGTAGTGTTGCCATTTGCCAATGAAATAGGCGATGGTTTCGTGTTTGTTGATGATAACGCGCGTCCTCAGAGAACAAGGCAAATTAATGCATTTTTTGAAGAGAACAATATTACGCACATGGATTGGCCAGCGAACTCTCCAGATCTTAATTCCATAGAGAACGTATGGGATTACCTGAAAAGGTTGATAAGGCCACAGGAGTGGATCCAAACAATCACCATCAGCTCCGAACTGCCATTTTGGAAGAATGGCCAAATATTCCTCAGCATTACATTCGGGATTTGATTTCCAGCATGCCAAGACGTTGCCAAGAGGTCATAAGAGCTAGAAGAGGTTCCACGCATTATTAATCTTTAAGTGTTTGGTTATCATTTCTTTCCAGAGCAAACTGTAATTCTAAAATGAAGATTTTGTTATTTTTTATTAAAACATTTGAAATTCGTTATTTAAGTTGTATTCTTCTAATTCTTCGCCCTAAAAGTGTTTCCCAGAATCATATACTATCAATTAAGCAAGAAGGTGTTGCTCAAAAAGTAGTAAATTGTTATTTATATATGTTCTTGTAAGTGTACCAGTTCAAATGTTGAGCAGTGTATTAGGCGTTTAATGTACAGTTTCAAGCTTCCGCGGTTTGTGTCTAATAACGTCATTTTTTCCGTCTTAGACTGGGTCGTCGTAGAATTGATTGATGCTGATCTTTTACTAACCGTTGCAGGCGACATTATCAAACGAAGATAAATGCTACTTGCAACGGTTAGCGAAGCGTCAGCATTAATCAATCCTATGACGACACGATTTAAGCACGAAGAGATGACTTTATTAGGTGTTTAATGTTTCAGAAAGCTTACATCTACACGTTCCTCTTTATGTTCCTAATGTAAAACGGTACGAAATCGTAATCAAATTTTTCACCCTCTTTTTTTCGTTGTTGTTTCGTTGATTCTATTAAATGTTTTAAATTTCTAGTTTCTCTAAATTTGTATGAATCCCCATAAATTCCAATTATTAATGATAATTAACCATCGTTTTGCCTATTTGTCAACTTCTTACCTGTTCTATTTATTGGATTTATTAGGGTTTTCTAGAGTTTGCAGATATTGTTCTTTTGTTTTTCCTACTTTGTCTTTTCTTATTTTTCCTTGAGAACTCTCTTTTAGTATTAAAATTTAGTTTGTACATTTATCGTACATAATTAAAGGAACGCCTACTTCATTAATCTCTTGGTTCAACTTTTGTAATTTAGCAGAGAATCTTCTTTTATTTTATTACGGGAAAGTCATCGCCTATTTATAATTTACAGCGTTTTAGCTGCTTTGGTAGGGTTTTATTTTGAATATACTTCTTTATACTGACACCGTATTGTCCTATCTGGAGCAGTTTTAACACTACTAAGGTTTTTGAACATGTCACTTTCGGATTTTCTTCTGCCAGAAACTTACGCCAAACTTAGCTGCAATTTTTGGACCTAGAAGCAAGTGTAAAAACGATGTTGGTAGCTATTTTCGATGTTGCAGGATTTCCTGAAAATTTTTGGATATCTTTCCGAATTTATGTTGTTTTCCCATTATTATAAATTCCTAAATTTTCTGATGTTTTCTGACATTCTCTTTGTTTTTTAGCAAATTTGTTTTCTGAATCAGTGGTCGTATTAATAGTTAACTCACTTTGAGTTTTTTTTTGCTTTTTAATTCTCTTCTATCAAAACTATACTTTTTATTTTGCATTTGTATGAAGAGGAGCATGCTATATTACTAAAGTTTATGGGAACTTCTAGAAATGGGGTCTCTGTTTAAAAGATTTGGTTAAAAGATAACTTTTTTTGCAGCGAATACAGAAACGTTCGTGCTTATGTTAGAGATAGCGATAATGGTAGTGGAACTGGTAGTGATACAAATAGTTGTAGTGGTAGTGGTAATGATGCAAGTAGTGGTGCTGGTAGTGGTTATTCTAGTGGTAGTGGTATTGATAATGGTACCGGTAATGATGCAAGAAGTGGTGTTTGTAGAGAATTTTCTATTGGTAGTAGTATTGGTAATGGCACTGGAAGTAGTTCTCGTAATGGTACTGGTAGTGGTATTAGTAGTGGTTTTGGTACAGATATGGGTAGGGCTAGGGGTGTAGGCATATCAAGACGTTAAAAAGGATAGTGGATAGGTATTTACTGGAGGGGGTCTTTATTGCATACCTTTTTCATATTAACCGATATGCGTAACGACGACGCAGATCCACGTAAATGGCCTCCACTTCGCGAAGCTTTTTACTGTAAGGAAGAAGTGCTGGTCAGATGGGTACAGTCAGCGCCGGAAGACAGAAGGGTAAATACCGCTTTAGTGGGCTGTCAGGGAGACACAGAGCTGTTGTCCCCAGGACATCTGTTTGCCACCTTTATGGTACCTGATAATACAGTGACTTACAACTGTAGGATTCTATGCGCAGGCATACGCGGATGGTGTGCTGGTTCTCGTTACTAGTCGGTTTTTGAACGTTATCTGCGAAAGAATGAAGGTAGCCTGTAGAATTATAGAGAGGCGAAATGACGAAAAGGATCTCCCAGTCAATCCATTAAAGAGTGAGATGATACTTTTTACAAAAAGATTTAGAGCACCCCGAATCTACGAAGAACCCCCGGCACTTAAGCAGGAGGTCAAGTACTTGGGGGTGATCCTAACAGCAAACTAAGTTGGAAGTTGCATATCGACAAAATAGTGGAAAGATGCATACCGACCTTAAGGCAGTTGTACCAGGCGGTGGAAAACAGCTGGGACTTATGGCCTAGAATTCTTTACTGCTTGTACACGGCTGTAATCAGACCTAGAGTGCGGTATGACTCGGTAGTCTAATGGTCAAGTGTGCAACGAACCACTATTGCCCTTAGGCTGTCTAACATTCAGAGACGGGCCTGCTTGGGAATCATCGGAGCAATGAGGACAACCCTAACGGCCGATTTGTTAGGGCTGCCAACTTTTTCTATTTGGATAAGGAACGAGGCTATGGTGGCTAACCTAGGAATATAGGCCTGCTTGCAAGGTAATAGAAGCGAAGGACCGAGTGCAACTGCATAGGAATCATAACCCCTGCAAAGGAACAGTGGAAGCGGAACGAGGTATATCTTTAACAAGCCGGTACAAGACCAGGGGGTACAAGAAAGTATACCACGGTTTTTCAGGTGAAAGTCTATGTCATTCTGGTGGTGGCCAAGTAGGAAGAGGTTAGATGGCAGATGAGCTCGCCAAGCTCTGAATTGGGGAAACCTGCATGGTACCAGAACCGTGAGGCTGATGGACGAGTGGCGGAGACTCAGGGGATGTAGGCAGAAATTCTCTATAGCCGAATCGGGAAAATCCAAATCGTTCTGGCTATTGGGTAAAAGCAGGCGGATTCTCAATCTATTGATAAAAGTTCTTACAGGCCATTGTAACCTCAGAAGACAGGTGTAGAGGACGACCCAGTATGTCAGATTAGCGGAGGGCAGGAGGAAACTACCTTCCACATTCCAGGAGAATACAAGGCGCGAATGCTACTGATACATACAATTTTCGGCGCAGCAACGGTTCATCGTGCAGAGTTGAGCTTCCTCGCATGGACAGATATCCTGGCATTCACCAACAGAGACGGTGGGAGAGAGTGTGGTGATGATTAAGGGGATGCCAGGGGTTAGTAAAAAGGCCCATAGAGGCCCCCCCCCCCAAATGTACTACTTTTACTACTAGGTGTAGGTGTAGGGGAAGGGGCGGAGTAGAGGTAGGAGCATTGGAATAGGTAGGCGCAGGGGTAGGGGTAGCAGTAGTAACAGTAAGCTAGGAATGCAAAACTTTTCTTCGGCACCTTATATAATGGTTAAAGTGTGTTATACGAGGGTGATTCAAATTTAACCTGCATTTTATTTTTTCTGGTCGATACAAACTATAAATTAATATTATATATACATCATTTTCCTAAGTAACAACCCCCCTTTAAAATACTTGTAACTTGTCCCATCGCTGCGGTAGCATCCGCATTCTCGTCGAAAAAAATTCTTTTGGTTGACGATGTAGCCAATTTTGCACCGCATTCTTCACTTCCTCATTAGAGGCAAATCGCTTGCCTCCCAAGAACTTTTTGAGTGGCCCAAAGAGATGATAGTCACTTCGAGCCAAGTCTGGACTATATGGAGGGTGAGGCAGTACTTTCCAGCCCAATTTAGCCAGTGTATTGTTCGTTAGACGGGTTGTATGTGTGCGAGCGTTATCGTGCAGTAGAATAACGCCCTTGCTTAAGAGATCGCGACTTTTTGTTCGTATGGCCAGCTTAACCTTTCCACGAAGCTCACTGTAATAAGCTGAATTAATCGTTTTTCTTTCTTCGAAAAAATCGGCGTAAATTGGTCCAGTAGCGTCCCAGAATACAGTTGCCATAACTTTGCCAGCAGATGGTTGTGTTTTGAATTTTTTGGGCGGAGGTGAGCTTTGCGTGACGCCATTCCATGCTAACATTCTTGTTTTCTGGGATATAATGGTGTACCCAGGTCTCATCAGTTGTTATGATATGTGACAAAAAGTCATCGCTTTGATAGCGAAGCCGTAGTTTTCTGCAAACCTGAATTCGTTTCTGCTGTCGTTCCGCGGAAAGTTGTTTTGGAACCCACCTGGCGCTAACTTGACTAAATTTAAGCTTGTCGTGGACAATAGTTTGAACATTACCAACACTAATGTTTACAATCCCAGCCATTTCCTTCACAGATATTTGCCTATTGCTCCGGATCAGCTAATCAACTTTTTGAATGTTCCCAAGATTCACAGCAGACGCTGGACGGGCAGCATCCGGCAAGTTCGACACGCGTTCACGACTATCCTGGAAGGATTTACACCACTAAAAGACTGTTCTAAGTGATAAACATTCTTCTTCAAACTGTTTTTGAAATCTCTGATGAATATCAGTTGCTTTTACACCTTCATTGAAAAGAAATTTAATAATTACGCGTTGTGCAACCGAATTTGATACATTGTTGCACGACATTGTTAATACAAGCGACAGTATTGATACAATCAAGTTACAATTGTTTATGGCGTTGGCTAATATTACTTCGATTAATATAAAACCGTTTTGCAGTATCTCTTCAATACGTTCAGAAAAAAAATAAAATGCAAGTCAAATTTGAACCTCCCTCATAATTTAATCTGTTGCTTTAAAAACGTGTGTTAAATATTATTTTATTATAAATACTTACCTCGAATTTTTCTTAAAATATGTGTTTTAACTGTTCGCTCTTCGAAACTATATTTATTAGGAACCTACGTTTTTATAATAACAAAATATATAAAGATTATAACGTTTTAGCAATCAAAGGGAGCGATACATGTATATCATTTTGAGATTTTCTAGAAAGGGGATGTAGTACTCAACAAAGTTGATGACAGTGAATATTAGAGCTACGCTTACATCTAACAATTTACAGTATGAGTTGAAAAAACTAATAATAATAAAAATAATTGCAGGTCGCCAATTCGTTGGTTCACCCTGTATAGTGTCAGAGAAATAATATAATTTTCCCATTTTGTAAGGATGTATTTTCAACTTTGAAGTGTATTCTATCTATGTATCTTGGATAAAATACTACATTCTGTAGACTATTTTACAGTTTTGCAAACGGGCTCTAAAAGTTTGTTTCTCAAAACGATCTAAAGTAAGCTACAATTTCCGTTTGCGTGGATTCGATGTCCGGGTTGAGCTGCAGCTAAAGAACAAACAGGTTCATAATTATAATTGAATTATTTCAGTTGACTTCGTTTACCAGTTATGTTTGCATTGGAAAATCGAATTGCGAACTTGGCAAATTTGTTAGGCCGCTGTTGATTTTCCGTATCGTAAAGCCTAAACGCATTTAAGTGTTAATATTTGGAAGATCACGCGTAATAATACAATTATTTACGTCGTTGGGATAATATATTGTAATGTTGACATATCCATTGAAAAACAATACTCGTCTTAAATTTAAAAAATGTTATAACAATTTATAACTGGAATTAACAAGTTTGTAAAATATTATATCTTCAAACTTAATATTGTTTCATGCTTGTAATACGGTATGTTTCATATAACTTGCATCTCTGAGGAAACTCGAGAAAAATTAATATTTGTTTAGTTCCAATTAATAAATTTTATATACAAGAACTTCAAGAGATGTTAATTGAAACACGTGCAACAGAAAATACTAAAATATTTTATTTAATACAAGAACAATAACCTTTAAGAGTAATTTTGGAGCAATCAGGAATTTAGAACAATCTTTCAAACATATTTTTCACAAATACTTGTTTGATTTGTTTTAGAAATTGTTACAAACTCTTTATTATGAGTTTAGCAACGGTGGTTGTATTTTTCCTAGAGCTTATTGTTGCTGTATGGTGTGAAACGATAAACAATCGATAAATATATTTCCATTTAATAAACTTTATTTGTTGTACATTGGCTAACATATTAAATTAATTGCAAGTTGGGTTAGAATTTAAAAATACTGTTCGTTGAATTTATAATTAATTTTAAACCGGGCGTCCACTAAAAGCTTTTATATTTTTGATGTTACTCTGAATTAAAAATCGGTACACGAGTTGTAAAGTTGTAGGTTTTCATGTTAAAATTCAAACAATGATTATTAAATACGTATAGTAAACCAGCAGTTCTCAATAGGTTTTCATTCTTAGTGGATGACCAGCTTGCTGAGAGTCTTCACAGGGAGGTATTACTTATCGTCGACATACACACATATAACATCAAAATTAAAAATAAAATAAAAATATTTTTTATATTATTTGTACACTATAACATTAATAAATACATTTAGGTACGTTATCACAATACGAGTTCAAATACTAGCAATGTTCAAAGCATTTCAGGCATTTAAAGCTAACAGACGTACGTACGTTCAATTTTTTAGTAGATCTTCATGTTTACGTATAGTTTATTCATATTGGGTAAGTGTATCACTGATATTATAAGAACAATATATAACAATGTCTACCTTAGTTTACATTTATTAGCTACACCTTAGACTTATTATTAGGATCAATACTATGTACATTTTTATTTACACAGGATATTTACGTACAATTCGCACCCTGCGATTCGCTTATTTATAATAATATGATAAAATAAGACAAGTGCTTCCAAATATACGCATATATAGGCTCAATTATATACCGTATATTTATTGGAAGCTATAGTTGTATATATCATCTCTTCTGTAGCATATTTTAATAGTATCGGCGGATAATGAAGCCCAAACATCTTCATCCAGAGTGAAAATTCGCTGCGTCGATAAATAAACCCAACTTGTTGATATAAATCGTTCATTAAAGAAGCCCCGTCCTTTGACATTACAATAGTATTATGTACTTTTCTTTTTAATTACCACGATTGCTGCAATCAGCGATGCTTTCATTAAGCATTAAAGCCCGATTTCCAGCTCTTTTCTTTATTAATTTGAATTTCAGTTATTTATGATTATTGCTCAAGTTGAAAACTTGGTAAAGATGGCGGGCGTATTCATTATTTCCGACCCCTTCGCCTTGGAAAGGACCAAGCAAGCGCATGTAATGCAAAATTTATTTCCGGTTTAAATTACTTCTTTTGTGATTTGATTTGTTCGACGATCCGATTTAGGATCAAGAAGGTGTTAAGGGCTAGAAGAAAAGATTTACCTGAACATACTCCTATGTCAATTTAGAAATAAAATTAGGTTTTCATATAATAGAAGTTCGTGAAATCTACCGATATTATACAAATATAAAATTACTAAATGATAATAAATAGGCACCGAGGGTGATCTTGAAATTGGTTTGAATTAATTTTGAAATTTCAATATAGTTTTTACGAATTTAAAACAAAACTTAAGGCATTTTGTGTTCTTGCAGTTACAGGGTTAATATTTCTGAAGATGACTCTAATCGCCGTTATCGAAACGTAGGCCGCAGATACCAATGGGAAAGACAAAGTTTTGCTTTATACTACATAAAGGTAACAAAATTGTTGATAATTCTTTAAAATTACATTTAATACAAAGTAATCTAAGATGTTCTAGATATTCTGTTAATTATTTAAATATTTTTGGAAAGATTATTGAAACTTTTGTCAGTCAAAATGAAGTGTAACTTAGAAATTTCCATAAACTAAATAAGAAGTGTTTGAAAAAACTATTCCAGTTTCCTTGTTAGCATACCCCTGGTTGTCGCGTGCCTGATTCATAACAAGTGGTGGGTATCACGCGTTAGTCAACAGCATTATTACCCCTTGTACATTTGAACCCAGCTAAATTATTTCAAGCTATAAGTAGGCCGCCCGCCAGGCATCGAGTCGGTAATTTGAACTCCCGAGCTTCTGCAGTGAAGTCCAGTGTTTTACCCACTGGACCACGCTGGAGCTTAGAATTATAAAATACTATTAGTAATTTAAGAGATACGTAACTTTCTAGTTAATTTTAATTAACAGTTGTAGCATTAATAAGCCTGACGATATCTTTAACAACCACGGTTGAAACACTGTTAGTTACAAATCAGAAACCCAAACTTCCATTTTACATTAGGCAAAAGTAACCTAATTGTTGCAAGTGTTCTAAAATTACCTCAACATTTTAAAATTATATCTAACGCTAAGTACACCGAAACGGCTCAGGTATTTTTGGAATAATTTAAATACATTGGCAGGTTTTTTGGGACTTGGGAATGTATTATAGATTTTCTAAAAATTATTTAATTTATTTGCAGATGCGTTGAAACTGTTCAAAATCATGCAGAAATATTTGAAATAAATTGAAAGTTAGTCGAAATCTAACAAGAAAAATTAGTTGGAGAAATGTAAACGTGTTACAGTAATAAAATGAAAAATATAAATTGGTTAAGATGCTTTAGGTCAAGTGGCGACGCCAGTGAGTCGTCAGATCAGTTGCTCGCAGAGTAATTATCTGCTAATCAACTATCAGCAAGACCAATTGGCTGCCAATTCAATTTCCTCCAGCTTTTCTGATGTTATAAATTCAAATCTATGATAGATAAGCCAATAAAACTCTAAATTAAATATAAATATGTATTGTACACATACCAGTATAACTAAAAACTAGTTTGTGTACGGTATACCACCTTCTGTTTAGTAAACATTTTTTTAAATAAAGTCCTTACTAGAAAATATAACCGACATAAAATGAAATAGCAACTGTGAAATATATAATGAATTTTCACTGTCAAATTTAAATTTTAATGTTGTATTTATGTTTGATTCGTGATATCCTTGTATAACATAAATGAAATGCTGCTACAATATAACACAAAAGCTATCTGGTAGCGAGTATTCGATCTAGTTCGCGACGACCAGCTGTTAACAATGGCCACTTATTCTTGTTTGCCTAGAAAATACATTAAAAATCGTTCAAAATTAAATGCTTCTTATTTTTTATAAGATCAAGTTGCTGCAAACAGTGTCCATCCACTTGCTCGAGTTTAGTTGCTCGCCGTCATTTGCTCTCCTCTCGTTTGCTAACTTGTCTCTATGCTCGCTAAGTATTTGCTCGTGGTCGTTTGTTCGCCTGTCGTTTTCTCGCTTGTCGTTTGCTCGCTTGTCGTTTGCTCGCTTGTCGTTTGCTCGCTTGTCGTTTGCTCGCTTGTCGTTTGCTCGCCTGTCGTTAGCTCGTTGGTCTTTGTTTTCGATAACTATTTGCTCGCCAAGACGATTACTCGTGGGACAGATGCTTAACAAGCAATATATTCGTAATATAACATATTATTTGTTGGCTTTTAGTATATTCTAACAGTAGTTCTCATAATTTTTCAATTCCTCTGTTGTCGGATTTGAATTTATATAGGTTAGTATTTATCGTGTCGGATTGAATTTTATAATAAAGTTAAGGAGTTTTGCAGAAAATTATTTGATTTGTCTGCGAACTTCTTTTTCGAAATTACGAAATAGCTTTTTTAGAGAAAGTGATGCAAACAGACATTTTTAGTATAATGTTTCAAAACTTCAAAAACTTATTGAACTGACTACTCGTGTATTTCCTTAAATCTTGAAATCTATTTCTAAAGAAATGAAATTCTCGCTAGACCTATGGTATCTAAAACACGTTAAACATTTAAATTATAAAGCAAAAGATATGCTAACTTATTTTACAAACAAAGGGCCCCAAAAGAAAAAAATATGGTGTACATTGATGCTGTTGTATTTAGTGCTCCGAGCAATTTGGCGTTCGAGCAAACGAATAGCCAGCAACTGCTTTCGCGGGCATCGATTCCAGCGAGCAAACGACGATAGAGCAATCGGTGGTAAGCAAACGACGGCGACCAAATCACCTAGAATCCTGCAAATAGAATACATTTTTGTGGCGATTAAAATTGTGTAATGAAATATGAATAGGTAATTAAATCAAAAACACATTTCAAAAACACCAATTGTGAACATTCTGATAGTTTTATAGACATGATTATACTTGATTAGGTGAAAATTATGTGAAATAATGAGATAGCATACCTACAATATTTTCAGGTAGCATCAAAATTCACCGAAGGGAAATAATTTGGAATTGAGAAACTTTCTGCAAAGAACACTTGCAAGTAACTTTACAATTACTTAAAGTCGCTTTGGGATCAACTGATTGGTTAAAGTTGTCTGAAACTAATTTAAACGTTCTGAAAATGGTACGAACGGAACTTAGATGATAATCGACTTAGAGCATGTATTCGTATCAACCTAATTTACTTCCAATATTTGCTTTATACTTGAGTAGCTGAAAGTTTGTGTACCCAAACTTAGCATATAAGAGAAGTTTCTTGTGGAAGCTTTTAAAATACTTTGCTCTCCATATAATGTACCCCTTAGCACTTCAGTATTTATTTATAACACCGGCGTTCGCATTTTCATTCATACTTTTTAGCAGATGTTTGGGCTAAAGTGATTCTGGATATCTCGGTCAATTTTTCTGTATGCTGCATAGAGATGGATGTGATCTATTATATTCTATGTTAAATTATTAGTTATAGCAGTTCCTATTAAGATATATTACTATAGTTTTGTATATACATGAATATACATCCCGTATGGCCGAATTAGTCTACAGTGATGATGATAATACAGATTCTGATATACGACACAGCGTCACTGTATAAAAGAGCGCGGAATAAAAACAAAACATCTAAATACACGCAATAACGAGGCATCGACTAACGTCGTAACTCTTCTAAACTCATCCGGCAAACTCCGTTAGACAAGCCCCGCCGCGAGATATGGCTATAATGTAGAAAGACATTGTAGCGTCGTTTGAAACAGTGTTGCACATTTTACCTAATTTATAACAAACATCACATTATATATACATGAGGAAACTTTCAACAAAATGTAGTCTTATCTTATTTTCCCGGAGCGAAAGTTTCTAGGACCGCCACCTCTGCCGCGTCCTCCGTGCACGCCGCATAATATACGCTTGAATGCTTGACGAAACTCCGGGCTGAAGATAGTGTAGATAACCGGGTTCAATGTGGAGTTAAAGTAGCCTAACCATAAGAAGAAATTGATTATGTAGCCGCTTATGTTGCATGACTCGCACAGTGGCATTAATAGGGCGAGGATGAAAAATGGAAGCCAGCACACCACGAACGCTCCGGTTATGATTGCGAGTGTCTTAGCGGCTTTGCGTTCCCGTTTGCTCTCCAGACTCTCCTTCTTGTCCCTTCTGGACGGAACGGCAGCAGCGGGCCCTAACTGCGCTTCTTTAGCCTCCCTCGAAAGTATTTCCACACGGCTGATATCGCTCATGTGACTCTGATGACTAGCGGAGCCGTTATTAGTCGTTCCGGTTGAAGATTTTTCCGGGGACACGTTGTTCGATACGGGCGGGTGCGTGTTGTTATGCACAGATATGAGCTGGTTTTTCGGCTTGGTTATCGTGAACGCCGTGGTTTCCTCCTGCTGTTCCTTCCCGTTGCTCTGCTGCTCGTCTTGCTCCTCGACCACTTCCATGGTGGTAGTCGACTGACCTTCCACCATGACCAACGAAGCCATTAGCGCCTCGGTTGCGGAAGACTTCTTGTTCGGGCACCGCTTCATTTTCAGAAATTTTCTCTTTGTTAAAAAATTTTTCTTAACCTTACTGCTATTATTAGTTTTCGCGGATTTTTCAACTACTTGACTCCTCTGCTCCCTGCGCCGCCTAATGCGCTTTCGCGCCGTTTGGAAAATCTGCCAGTACAAGACGAGAATAACAAGCAGGGGGACGTAGAAAGTTGAGCACGTCGCAAATATTTGGTAGCCTACATCCTGACTAACTAAACACTGCTTTTTTACGTTTATGCGGTACAAGTAGTCGGGATCTTTCCATCCAAACTGCGGAATCTGCGGGGCTAGAGACACGACGAGGGCTACGCCCCAAACAAGGACTATCATAATTCCTATGCGATTGCTGTTACGGGTGTGGATGTAATCTACGTTCGTTACGGCCCAGTATCTGCACAGAGCGAAAACGTTCTAAGTGTTAGCTAATGTAAAGCAGCTGATCTTGTTACCTGTCCACAGCAATTGCAACTAAGTGAAGGATGGAAGCCGTACAACAGAGCACGTCGCTGGAAGTCCACATATCACACAATTCTGGACCCATTATCCAGTTGTTACTAATCTGTAACAAAAACAAAACGTATTAATACGAGATACTACAAATATCTATAATTTAAATATAAATAAGGTCTTCTTCACACTCAAGCTTGATTTGTATATACGTTGTTGTGAACTACGTAGAAACACAAGCGACCTACAGTTGAAACTCGAATGCGAGCGATGAACGGTTTTATTATTAAGATTTTGCAATTGCCCACCGGATTGGAAAATCGTGTGTGGTGAGTTGCTGCTTAAGATTTTAATACTTTAATGCTAGGGGATCGAACCCAAGGTATAATCCACCAACTGACCTAACACCATACTTTCCCTATTTCTATCTTAGCACTGGGGAAAAGCACGTGGCCTACGCCTAGTACTGGGACGAAAAGACTATCAACTAACGAGTTGTTAACTTAGGGTTAATTACGCATCTTTAAAAATAGAACATTGATATAAATTTCAAATGACGTTAATTTAATAGCAATAGGTTAGAAGAGTCACAACATAAAATACGTTTTTGTATACTTTCAACCAACGTTTTGTCGTCTTAGAATTGTCATTAAATGGAACTCACATCACCCCCTGCAATGGTTACGCTACTATACAGTGCGTTTGGCGAAAATTTCTATGTTTACGTTTGAACACAAAATATTTATTTCTGAATGAATAATTAATCCGTAGGGATTATATACTTCATAAAAGCGGCTGAAAGTCTTTCGAACGTGATCCACAGTTCTTTTAGTATCTTTAGTAATTAGTGCGGCTGCTTCAAGCTACCACTAAGTTGGAGTATTTGTGTCGTGTATGAACAACAAACAGAAATTGTCAATATAAGTAAAATCGACGACTGATACATAAAAGCTCGTATAGTTTCCACATTGAAAACATATGTTTAGAAGCCATAAAGGCAGACAATGAAAAATAATTTATACGGAAAATGTAGAGATTTAGGTTGTATTTGCGCAGTCGTTCAGTCGTGAAGGGCATAAATTAATTTGTGGTTTATATCGTTGCTCACCTGCCTTAAAACTTTATCTTTAGTTATAGTGAATTAAATTGGCGGTAATATCTATTGTGTACAGGAAACATATTCTAGTGGAAAAACGGTATAGTAGGGAATAATTGCAATATGCATTATCTTCAATCCATCCAGCTTTGTACTATACAACAATTTATTGAGCTTGAAACTGTTATTTTCTTAGATATGGAACAAAAACTCCAATACAGTGAGATCTAGGCACTTACAGCAGGCCGTGCATTGTCATAAAGAAAAGTCATGGTTTGTTGTAATTTATGTATTTAGATGTAGTAAGAGTAAAAGTTTGAACGCTCATCTACTCAGAATTGTTAAAAAATCAGTTCACTTTGTTAGGAAGTATAAGGACAACCACCAACGTTGCAGGTTGTGTTGCCTATGCTCGTAGAATAACACTGACATCTGAGATATTCAGATAAATCCTCTAGAGATGAAGCGCATTGCATTTCTTCGGACCAAGGTTTACATTAAGCTGTAGGTCGTCTCTGTTGTGTGCCAACACAGGAAAGTAGACGAAAAGCTGCTAACGCTGTTTCAGGATACGGTACTTCGATATAAAGAACCGTGAATGCATACGAATTAGTAGGTGTGGCAAGGAATCATTGTAATGTGTATTATCTTGAATGTATCCAGCTTTGTAGTACATATACAATAATTTATCGAGCTTGATACTGTTATTTTTTAGATACGGAACAAAAACTCCAATATAGTGAGATCTAGGCACTTAAAGCAAGCCGTGCATGGTGGTGCATGGAAAGTATTAGGACAACCACCAACGTTTCTGGTTGTGCTGCCTGTGTTCGTAGAATGACACTGATATACGAGATATTCTGATAAATCCTCTAAAGATGATGCGCATTTCATTTCTTCGGACCAGGGGTTAGATTAAGCTGTAGGTCGTCTCTGTTGTGTGCCAACACAGGAAAGTAGACGAAAAGCTGCTAACGCTGTTTCAGGATATGGTACTTTGACAGAAAGAACCGTAAATGCATACGAATTAGTAGGTGTGGCAGGGAATCATTGTAATGTGCATTATCTTGAATCTATCCAGCTTTGTAGTATACAATAATTTATGGAGCTTGAAACTGTTATTTTTTAGATACGGAAAGAAAACTCCAATATAGTGAGATCTAGGCACTTAAAAGCAGGCCGTGCATGGTGGTGCATGGAAAGTATTAGGACAACCACCAACGTTTCTGGTTGTGCTGCCTGTGTTCGTAGAATGACACTGATATACGAGATATTCTGATAAATCCTCTAAAGATGATGCGCATTTCATTTCTTCGGACCAGGGGTTAGATTAAGCTGTAGGTCGTCTCTGTTGTGTGCCAACACAGGAAAGTAGACGAAAAGCTGCTAACGCTGTTTCAGGATATGGTACTTTGACAGAAAGAACCGTAAATGCATACGAATTAGTAGGTGTGGCAGGGAATCATTGTAATGTGCATTATCTTGAATCTATCCAGCTTTGTAGTATACAATAATTTATGGAGCTTGAAACTGTTATTTTTTAGATACGGAAAGAAAACTCCAATATAGTGAGATCTAGGCACTTAAAAGCAGGCCGTGCATGGTGGTGCATGGAAAGTATTAGGACAACCACCAACGTTTCTGGTTGTGCTGCCTGTGTTCGTAGAATGACACTGATATACGAGATATTCTGATAAATCCTCTAAAGATGATGCGCATTTCATTTCTTCGGACCAGGGGTTAGATTAAGCTGTAGGTCGTCTCTGTTGTGTGCCAACACAGGAAAGTAGACGAAAAGCTGCTAACGCTGTTTCAGGATATGGTACTTTGACAGAAAGAACCGTAAATGCATACGAATTAGTAGGTGTGGCAGGGAATCATTGTAATGTGCATTATCTTGAATCTATCCAGCTTTGTAGTATACAATAATTTATGGAGCTTGAAACTGTTATTTTTTAGATACGGAAAGAAAACTCCAATATAGTGAGATCTAGGCACTTAAAAGCAGGCCGTGCATGGTGGTGCATGGAAAGTATTAGGACAACCACCAACGTTTCTGGTTGTGCTGCCTGTGTTCGTAGAATGACACTGATATACGAGATATTCTGATAAATCCTCTAAAGATGATGCGCATTTCATTTCTTCGGACCAGGGGTTAGATTAAGCTGTAGGTCGTCTCTGTTGTGTGCCAACACAGGAAAGTAGACGAAAAGCTGCTAACGCTGTTTCAGGATATGGTACTTTGACAGAAAGAA
>JABXWE010012925.1:0-36155 GCA_014611495.1 Limonius californicus
TGGGCCAAAATTTTTAACTACCTGAACTGTCACACAGTTTGACATACAGGTAAATGTCATTCAAAGCTCATTACAGCTGACTGCAGACGGAATAGCTTTTTTTCTAGGCTTGCTGCAATTGACTTTTTAAAAAATCACTTTGTATGTAATATCAAGGGAAAATTCTCAAGGAGTGCCGACTAAGCCAAGGTGCTCAACTGTAGGTGGAGAAAGGATGTAAAAATAAGCTAGAGCGCTCAACTGTAGGTAGGCGGGGAATGGATATAATTTTGAAGGAAAATTCCACAGGGGCCCCAGTCAAGAAAAGATCGTATTTTCAAGGGAAAATCTTACAAGGGTGTCGTTAAGCTGAAGCACTAACAACTGTAGGCAAAGGTAAGGATATAATTTTAAAGAAGAAATGTGCAGAGTGATAATTATAATTCTTTTAAAATAAAACTCTTAAGCATGCGAGTGATGTGGAGGTTATGTACTTCATTGAAGGAATACAAACTAATTGTCCTGCTTTCAATTGTTCATCACCAAACAAAATTTACGTCATTGAAATAAAAATATGCACAAAATTGAACCTTGGGGTTCTACCCAAATAATTTAATAGGGATATTTAATTACAATTTCTCCAACTGCGAAATTTTGCAATTCCACAGGCTTAACTAACAAGAACATTCAATAATAGAATAAATTGCATGAGATTATAAACAATACAACTTCCTGAGCTAAGACATGCGATTACAAAATCATGTTTATAAACTTCTTGATGTTAACTCCAGACCGCCAAGCACTGAACTAAGATTGGGGAAAAAATATTACTATAACAACTAAAGGGAAATGTAATTCAAAAACTAACTAAAATATTTGAATTCAATTGTTAAGACTAGGAATATTCAAAAGTTAACGCGGCCCCTAACAACATGTAGAAAACTTACCACTGCAACAAATAGGTCAGACTGAAGACCGAGGAAAGATGATTACTAAAAATGAATGATTACAACATATATAAGCATACTGTTAATTTTACAGAGTGCGCTTAATAAACTTATAATCATTACAGAAAAAAAACCAACTTGAAGCATTTGGTTTGTGCATTTTGCAAAAATCGTTTAAAGCAAATCTGAAGCCTGACTAGTGCACTAATTACAAACAATTAATCAAGTTAAAGGCATCCACTGGGTTTTAGAGAAAAACTTCAGGAAACGATTAATAAAATGGAAATTTATTTAAAATAATGGATAAAATAATTATTTTCTGCTTAACAGAATAATAGTTTCTACTTAAGAAAATAATAATTTAATATCTAATTACAAAAATTAACTATTTCATCATGGATACAACTGCTCCTTGAGTTATAATGACTGTAGCAATTCTGAAAAATCAGTTTCTTGCAACAATAGCTTGTATTTATTCCTCGGCCGTCTTTTCCATGTTACAAAATGAATCACCTTTTTCAACCAAATACATTCGGCTATGCATGCCTGCAACAGTAAACAATAAATTATATTGAAAACAGAGTACAACATGTCAACATACCTCGATGAACACAGACAAAACTAGATGAACAGCTGGAAATATTAGGAGTTCGTATCTAAATAATTTCTGTTCATGTGTATGGTGAATCAAGTATAAGATTTCAAAGAATTCCGCTACCTGCTTTGATGGAAATACAAGCAACCAGGTAGTAAAACAGGTTAATGCAAGCGAAGCGAACATTAACCAGAAATTATGAATAAGGGACTCTCGGTAGGGTTTTCCTTTAGAATACACTAAAGCTAGTATTAAATACTGAAACGAAGAAACACAGAAGATCACTGTGTTTTCCCAACAAACTACAACTTCTTCTCTCCCTGGTGGTAGAGGCTCAAACCATGACTGTCTGCTTAAGAAGCACAAAGCTGCTAATTGGATTGCACCACACAGAAGAACTTGGAGAATGAGTGGAATTAAGTTGCTTGCACAAACTAGGGAACCCATCGGTCGCTTGGAGGCCAGTTTATGCCGTGGTCCTAAAATTTGAGCATGATTTATTTGCAAATACACGTATTTAATAAAAATGTTTAAGGTGAATAAGTGAATGCAGTTGTTCAACAATGAGGATGAAATGAAACAGAGGAAATGGGGAATCCTAGTTAAGTTTTAAGTTACAAACAAGGTATCACCAACTTTACTTCCCTAGCACAAACTCTTTGATTATTTAAACCACTTTAGTATACTTTGTACATTAGTTAATTGGAGGAGGATATATTCAAGTTCTTTTTCATGTAGATATATCTTCGTCGTTTGTTTATTAAAGTTGTCCTAATGTGTGTTTAAAAAAAAGTATGGTTTATTGCAAAAAAAGTAGAGTCTTTGTTTTTCCTAATAATTTTAGATAAATGTCATCTGTCAAAATAATACAGTTTGAATTACGTACTCCTATTTATTATAAAATCTTTGTCCAATAATAATGGTTTTTCCTGAAAAGTATACAGTAAATACGTGGAAATAACCGTTTTTCTGCAACTATAGTTTATGTAGACAAAACTACATCTCATTTTACTTTTAGTTTTTTCTTGCAAGAATTTCTTTACCCACTCTCAGGCTTCACTATTAATAGCTTCTGCTTGTAATTTAGTTACTCATTTCCTGGTACTCTGTTTCAAGAGCTCTTTTTAATATTATATAATTCTCTAATGAACAACTAATTAAATTAAGTGTAAAATATTGATTTTATGTACTGTTTATCAGCAGTATTTCTTCTTTTATATTAATCAGTAAACCATGTTGATACTATTTTGAATTATGTTGTTTTTTGCCTGGGAAGCAAATCTTTGGGATACCCTAGACCAGCGGTTCTCAAACTGTGGGGCGCGCTCCCCTGATGAAGGGGTGAAGCTGTACATGGGGGGCGTCAAATAAGTGAACAAGACATCAGAATGAATTTTTTACATTTTTATTACAACGAAAGCAATATAACTAAAATTAAAATAAAACATTTCTAAGGCATAGATCTAATGACTAATACAGTAGAGACCGCTTATACCGAACCCGATTGTAACGATCCACCGGTTGTAACGAACTAAATTAAAAGTCCCGCCAAAATCCCCATTACAATAATGCTAAAAATTTTCTGTTGTACCGGACTCATAACGAACTTTCGCTTATAACGGTCCATTTTCTTACGTGAAATAGGAAAAAGTTTCCTTTTATAGGGAACCTGCTTGCAAGAACTCGTGTGAAGTCCCAAATCTATTATGGGTAGTGAATTGTTTAGGTAAGCAGATAGTGTAAGGAATGCAGATTGTGCGAACTGATGATGGAAGTTTGTAGTTTTAATTGAGTATTCGGAAAAGACGGTTGTGCAATTGAGGGTTCAAAAAAATCGCGATTGTCGTTCACTTTAAAAACAAAATACGATATTCTACTGGAACTCAACCACGGTAAAAACAAAGTGAAGTATGCCGTGAACGTAGTATTAGCAAATCGACGGTTGCTACTATATGGAATGACAAAAGAAAAATTATTGAAGCATTTGAAAGGAAAAATTCGTCTATTAAAAAATTGCGTAAATCAGTTCACGAAAATGTTGATAACGCCCTTTTAAAGTGGTTTACACAACAAAGCAAGGCCAACGTTACTATTAGCGGTGCTATTAAACAGAAAAGCAGATGAGTTGGGGACGCAATTAAATGATGGGCAAGAATTTTCTTGCAGCAGAAGTTGGGTCGAAAGATTCAAAAAAAGACACAATATTTGTAGTGGAAAAATTACAGGAGAATCTGCGAGTGTGAACATGTATACTGTGGAAAACTGGCTGCAAAATGTATGGCCGAAAATCAGGGAAAACTTTAACGACAACAATATATTTAACGCAGATGAAACGGGCTTGTTTTACCAACTTACACCCGACAAGACACTAAAATTCAAGGGAGAACGGTGCATTGGAGAAAAGTTATCTAAGGAACGGATCACAGTATTGGTATGTGCAAATTTAACTGGTACCGAAAAAAGGAAATTACTCGTGATTGGCAAGGCAAAAAATC
This sequence comes from Limonius californicus, assembly GCA_014611495.1. Taxonomy (NCBI): domain Eukaryota; kingdom Metazoa; phylum Arthropoda; class Insecta; order Coleoptera; family Elateridae; genus Limonius; species Limonius californicus. The sequence goes on from JABXWE010012925.1 coordinate 4,017, forward strand.
CACGCTGTTTTAAAAATATAAAACACCTTCCAGTTAATTACAAAGAGAACAAGAAGGCCTGGATGACGAACCTTTTTACAACTGAATTGCGTCAATGGGATGAAGAATTGCGTCAATGGGATGAAGAATTGCGGCAGAAAACCCGAAACATCTTATTACTTGTTGATAATTGCCCTGCACATCCGGATGTCCAACAATTGCAGTTTATTAAATTGGTTTTTATGCCTCCAAATACAAGCTCGGAACTCCAACCCATGGATCAGGGTGTTATACATTCCCTAAAAAGTCACTACAGACAATTTCTTCTTTTACGAATAATTAACCGCATTGATGAAGGACAAGATCAACACGTAAATTTGTTAGATGCTGTAAATTTTGTTCATAAAACCTGGCAAAAGGTAACGACAGACACGATAGCTAATTGCTTCAGACATGGGGGATTTTTTAGTACAGAACAAGTACAAGAATATGATTCAGATGAAGAGTTGCCCTTGTCCGAGTGGTTGAATAAACAACGTAACAAAGAAAATGATGACTCGCCTGCCTTTATTTTAACGATTGATATGGGCAGATTTCAGGATTGTGACCTTGAAGCTTACATACTTGTGGACGAAAATATTGCAACTACAGAAATTTTAAGCGACGAGGACATTATTCGAGAAACCAAAAATAAGCAAGTCGAAGAAATTAGCAGCGACCATGACGATGAATCGGTTTCGGGGAACGATCTTGCCATTCCAACAGTACAAGAGGCAATTAAGAAAACCAATGATATCCGCTATTTTCTGCAATCGCGTAATATCCCGGATAGTATATTAAATAGTTTTGCCGAAGTAGATGCTTACATCGACAAACTTTATTCGGCTAGTAATACTAAGCAGACAAAAATATCCGATTTTTTAAATAAATATCTATTAAATACGTGTTTATCGTTCTTACATAAATGTTTCTATATTTATTGTACAAATGTAGACGATTATGGATAATAAAGTAAGTTTATAATAACTCGCACATTTTTTGTTGTAACTCTTGTAACGAACTTCGGCTATAACGAACCAATTTTTACAGTCCCTTGAAGTTCATTATAACCGGACTTCACTATATGTGCCTTATGGCGCATCCACACCAAACGGACATTTAGCGAACAAAACATAAACTGAGTCCGTTTGTGACAGTCCGCGTACAGTCTCCGAAATATTTTTACAAATTACAGACAAATCACGGCGACTGTTTTCACGAACACGCAAAAGTCCCGTCTCTTGTCGGAAAGATCAAAAGGTTCGCTTGTTGAAAAATGTGTTTATGGACTGCTCGCGCGCGGTGGGGACTAAGCGTATGTACACAAAACATAGATTAGTGCATATAATGTTCTTCGGTGCAATGTGCCAGTCTTCGTGCTGTTGTCATACATTTGAGGCCCAATTAAACATAGCAGTTTCTCAAAATCGACAGTAGAAAGACTTAAAAAATTTTTTAAACTTGATCGTAATTCACCGTTCAAGCCAATATCATCTTTTCTTAAATTGCTTAATAGAACTTCGTTGCAATGATTGATTTCCCTACATCGTAAAGTTGGTCTTATCCAAAAGCGACGTTGGCGATTCTTCTTGTTTGCAATAATACATATGTAGCACCCAATAGAAGCAGTATATTTTCTTCTTCTTCCTTTTTTCTTTCAATACGCCACACTTTTTATTAGCACCGTACATACATTATGTCGACACGTATCTACTTGTGTGCACTTTGGTGTAGATTGAAGTAACATCGAACAGTTCGCGGACTAGTTTCTCCTCATTTTGTTTCGCTTTTGTTTGCTTTAGTGTGGACTACTGTCCACGTTTTGTTCGCTTGTGAAAATGTTTCACTTTTGTTCATCTTTTGTCACAAACGGATAGTTTCTGTTTTGTTTTCCTGTGTCCGTTTGGTGTGGATCCGGCATTAAAGTGCTTTAAAGTACACAGCCTGTCCAGGTTTGGTTTCATATTTGAGATAGACACTCTAAGCTCATTTTCTGTTTGAAGTTTGTTTCTATATTTAGATTTTAAAGCAGCTACAGCCGAAAAACTAATTTCGCAAAGGTAAGAAGTAGGAAAAGGTAACAGTATCCGAACCGCTTTTGCTTTAATAAAAGAATAGTTACAAACCAGTTCCCTCCAGAAATTTGTTAATGACTTAATAACAAAATTCGATTTTTCTGCAGTACAAAGATTTAACAGTTTTTCTTCTTCTTGCAGAGAAGTAGGTATATTTTCAAATGGATTTATTACCCAATTCCAGTCACCCGATTTAATGTCTTCTTCTGCTAATTCTGATAAATTCACACATTGTGGGAAACATCTCAAAGAAATCGTCTTTCAATTTGTTATTCCATAACTGAATTCTCTTACAAAAAGCGTTGATCCTTTCACTTAAATCAAATATATTTGTATTATTTTCCTGAAGTTGAAGATTAACTGAATTAATTTTTTCGAATATGTCTACTAAATAGGAGAACGTCATTAGAAATAAATTGTCATAGAATTCTTCCGCATGCTTATAGCCCCCCCCCCCCTCAAGAATATCGCTATTTCATTTCTCAGTTCACAGACGCGGTTGAACATCTTACCGCATGACAATTCTTTGGGTGAAGAATAAAACATCAATGATATATGTTCAGCTCTCATCTCATATCTTCACAAAAAGCATCAAAATCCTTCATTTAAAAGTCTGGTTTTTATATAATTAACTACATTACTATCAAAACAATATTTAGCCCACGACTTAGCAATTTTGATGCTAAAGCTTCCGGTCCAGACTACTCTTGGAAATTCGTTCCTCACAAGTGCTTGTAAACTGTTATATCTACCAGACATGGCTTGAGCTCCATCGGTGCAAATTCCAACACAATCCTTCCACTGTAAGTATGTGCTTACAATAGCATCATTTATGATTCTGAACAACTGGACATCAGTTGCTTTTCCTTGTATTGATTTGCAAAATAGCAAGTCTTCAACTATTGCAGCTCCCTGACAGAATCTGCTATAGCAAATCAAATGAGAATCGTTACTGCTGTCTGTTGTGTTACATTGGTTGGATTTTGCCGCTTCTTACGGATTAAAGTCTTATTTTATTGGCCGCTCCCTAGCTGACTAAATAATAATAATACAAGCTATACATTTCCGTAGAAATTGTAGCTGTTTGAATATTTCAAACTCAGTAATCCTATTAACGTGGTGGATTATTCCACATTCCTTTTTCTTTTCTTCTCTTACAACTTTTGGTGTGCTTTTGCCATTTCCACTACCCTTCTCCATTGCTTTCTGTCAACGCTTAGCTTTCCCCAGTTTCTTATCTCCATTATTCTCAAGTCCTCTTCTACCTGCTCCTTGCATCTCATTTTCGGTCTCCCTTTCGGTCTTCACTCCTCTGGCACCCATTCTGTTAAAATTCTGCCTGGGTTGTTTGTTCTCTTCTCCTTATGTATCCATACCAACTAATTCTTTTTGCTTTAATTATTCTGACTATGTTTTCCTGCTTCAGAAGTTCATCAATTTCGTAGTTTTACAATGGTCTTGTCTCCGCTTCGTTTACTCTTTTAGGTCCCATTATTGTTCTGATTATTTTCCTTTCAAAAACATTAAGCTGTTCTTCTTTCTGCGTCAAGTTTGCTGCTTCAGCGGCATACGTTACAATAGGTCTAATATTTGTCATGTATATTCTTATTTTGGTTTTTTTACTTAGCTCTGTCTTTTAGTAATTGTTTGTTTGTGAAAAATGCTTTAAACTCCAACTGTATTTTTTGCTTGATATCCGTTCGTTCGTTCCTCCGATGTAATAGCACCCCCAAATATTTTAATGTCTCTACCGCTTCGAACTGGTGATTCGTTACTGCCAAATTCTTTAATGATTTTTTTGATCTGTTGCAATGCATATATTTTGTCTTTTTCTGGTTTATTTCTAGTCCTCTTTCTCGTGGTTTTGCTTTTGCGTACAATTGCTAGATCATCTGCATATGCTACCACTTGTAATTGATCTATAGTTTATAGTTCCTCTGTGTGCCACTTGTTTTATTATGCAGTCTAATGATGTAATAAACAGTAGAGCAGATAATGTGGCCCCTTGCCTGACTCCTCTGTTAACTTCAAAGCTGTTGGTAACGCCCAGTGTTAACTATTGCTGTTGAGTTTTCCATGGTCATTCTGATCAGATGCACTAGTTTCTCTGGTGTTTTAATATCTTTTAAGTCTCCTATCATTTTTGTTCTGTATAGCTAGTCAAAGGCTTGCTTGAAACTATGAAAAGGATATGCAGATCAATGTTGTGTTCCTAGCGACCTAGCTGATTACTATCTTATTATTTCCCGAATATAGTTTGGTGACCAATTTTTTTTGTCATCCTAGATAAATGCTGATGAATATTTTGTCTACACGCTTGACCGTGAACGTTTGTTGGAATTTCCCTGCCCTTGAGGGAGCCCTACGTGTTAACATATTTCGTCATATGGTGAAATACTCCAGCTGCTGGATATTGGCGTTCGTTCTTTTTGGCAGTCGACTGAAGATCTCCTTTCGACCCGGTTGCTTGCTAAGACCCCAGCGCCGACGACAAGTACTGCAAGGGCGGCTTGGGTTTAGATTGGGTGTCCATCACGCGAACTTTCGTATCGCTTTTATCACCGTGAGGTGAACAGAATCGTCGACAAGTGTTGGATTTAAGAAACACGCTGGATTTAACCCTTGGAAGGCAATTAATTGCGAATTTGCTTATGGCTTTTGCGAATTAAAATCGAACCCCATTTCGTTCCTGACGGCAAGAACACTCGAAATTTCCCGTTTCCCGAAGAACGTCTTGGCGATTGCTGGTGCAATCGTGATCCAGCCTTTAGTGGCGCGCCTGCGATTTTTGTTTGCGTCTCGAAGAATCTAGGAACACACCAAATTGTGCCTCTCTCTCTACTCCCTACCCGAAGAAAACTAAGGTAAAAATTGTTAATTGTGCTGCTGTAAAAACTTGTTCCGAGCTTAATTTTATTGGTTTAAAGTGCTGAACCCTTTTCTTGATGCAACGCAAAGCGAGTTTCAGTCGCCAATTGCTATTAGTTGTCAATCGTAAAGTGTAATTAATTTCTGTAAACTCGAATGCCACTGGCTGCGCAGATCTGTGTGTTTAGTAAAGTACATATCGTAAGCCAGTGGCGGCGAGCCATTGTGTTTGACCGTCCCATACTTGTGTTCAACTACAGTTATTACCGTTTTGATTGTATTTTTTGTACTATGTGTGTATTACCAATTTCAAGCAATAAAGTTATATTTGTCTCAAAATTCACCATATCTTTTATTTCTGTGTATTTTATTGTGCATGCACTTTGTAAGCATTCTATACAGGAGGAAGCGCAATATAAAGGTGAGTTCGATCCTACAACAACCTGCATTCAGCTGTAACATGAAGGGCGCCCATTAATTTCGATTTACTACGTTAGATTTCCCTCCCTTAAGCGTTTCTCATGAACCACCCCTACTCCTCTGAGTTAAATCGAAAGCACTTCCATCTTTCCTGCTGCGGTCCGATGAAAAAGCTCATTTGGCCCTAACAGTTGCTTCATCAAGTTCTATGGCAAATAATTTTCCAACTACCTCAGATTCAAGCTATTGCTGAATATCCACAGGTATATCGTTAATTCTTCGGCAAATTGTATCGTTGACAGAGGAATATTCTCGAGTTGTTTAGCATAGCTTTCCCCAAACGTTATTTCTACCATGTCCATGGCAGCTGGTAGCATTAGTTGCTCTGCAATCGTATGTGGCTTCTTGCATTTGGCATCACTTCATATGATGCCAATAAAGCTTTGTCATTTACTGTAAGAGCTTTGTGGAAATTTGTCTTCTGTTTCCCGAACAATCTAAGTTTCTCTGCAGAAAATCCACGGGACTTATCGACGTATTTATTGCACAAAGTTTCTAAATGCCTCTTCAATTTATTGGGTTTCATGCTATCTGCAGCCAAAATGTGTTGCGGTCCAAACGAGCTTTTTCGTCGACCCCCAACAGGATAGGTGGAAAAACTCTACAGTTTAGCTTAGAGGAGTAGGGGTGGTTCACGGAAACTGCTTACGGAAGGGAAATCTTCCTAGTTGTGTACAGGGTTGGTCAAAATTAACGGGCGCCACCTTCCAAATCACAGTTGATTGCCAGTTCTCATAGAAGGCCGAGAAGCCAGCAGCTTACGGGAATTGGACTCACTTTTATTGTGCCTCCTCCTATATGTAAAGCTTGCAAAGCACACAAAGATAAAAATACACAAAACTAAAAGATGTGGTAAATTTCAAGACAAATATAATTCAACTTCTTTTAGTTTACTGACATGATACAAAAATGACAACGATTACATAGCAAATGGTAATATTTATGGTTCAATAATACAAGATTTTGTTGGAACGTTTGAACTGAAAAAGGCTTGCCGTCAGTGGCTTGCGATATTTAATTTCTTAGAACACATCTACGCAGCCAGTGGCGTCGGAGTTTACCATTTAATACACTTTACTTAACCAAAAGAAGAAAGAACAACTGGCGACTGAAGGTCGTTTTACGTCGTATATAAAAAAAAAAGGTTCAGCACTGAAGCTTTACGATTAATTCGGAGAAAGTTTTCACCACACAATTAGAATTTCTCCTACCTTAGTGTTGTTCGCTAGGGAGCAGACAGAGGCACAGCTGGGGTATTCCTAAGAACTTCGGGAAGCGGGAAAAATTCGCTGGTACGCCCCTGGAGATTGGATCGCTTCTGACAGGCCTTTTTCAACGTCGAGAAAGAAGAGACGGTAATTTCAGATATCAATATCTCCGCCGCTGGACGGGAGGATCACTTAAAACAGCCCGAAGAACAAAACTTCCACGGGTTTGATCGCTTTTATCCGATACAAATCGAGAAAACTGCTAATATTTTTGATCCGACGTAAGTCGAAAATTCTTTTGCCTAACGCAAGAATACGAAACGATAACTTGATTAGCAGAAGAGCTGCGATACAACCCGATATTAAAAAAAAACACGTCAGTTCACTCCCAAAGCCTAGCGTCCACTGAATTTCCCCTCGCCGCAAAACATCCACTCAAGCCTAATTTGTTCTGGAACAAATTCTTACACGTGCAAATTCCGAGAAACATATCACTTAAGGCCATGCGCTGCTGACAAAAGGGGTTCTAAGAATTCCTTTTGGCCGGCGTTAACAGACTAAATAAACATGTCAAACGTTCGATTAAGTTTCGAAAGTGGCCTCCCATAAATTTAATTTTCGAAAATAATGAAAATTGTAATCAACATAAGAACGGCAATTAAAATAGAATTCTAATTCCTATGAAGCGGCAAAACTTAATGAACATAACAAATGTTGAAGTAAATAATACATTGAGGTTTTTCTTCACCACTTATTTCAGTGCTTGTAAAATCGAAGTTTAAGTATGCTTGGTAATAGGCGGCCGTGGGCTAGAGGTTAGCGCGTTAGACTTCTGGGTTCAATTCCCAGTACCGGAACATCGGATTTTTAACGGCCGTTTTCCCTCGCAAAGCAATGGCAAACCAGCGAGGTATTCTGTCTAGTAAATCTTCTCTGGAGTAGAGATGTCGCCACTTCCTGTGGTTCAGAGCCCACGTTAAGCTGTAAGCATAGGAAAGAAGATCGCTACGTCTTGTAAGAGATAAAGCACTCAAAGAAGGTCATATTTTCGTGTTTTTGATTTTAGACAGAATTAGCACTGGTACTGGGCGTTTCTGATGAAGTAGAAGCTTCTTCGTCTTTACGCTTACGTTTGCCTCCAATTAAAAAATCAACCCATATTTACTAAACATGTACGTAAATATATAATAATTCTTCAGTGTTTGAGCTCCAACTGACAACTCTTATGTAACACAGACAAAGTTCGAGACGTATCAGTATCTGCCACAAACATTCAGGTAACAGTAGGTCAGGTGATAATGCACTGCACCACATCCGCAGCATAGCCAATATTGCAAAATCGAGTTAAATAAGTTCCTGCGTATTGGGATATTCTCATCTATCTTATATTGTGCAGGGGGCGCACAATTGTTCAAGGTAAAAGGGGGGGGCGAAATACAAATGTTTGAGAACCGCTAGACTTCTAAAGCTTTCTTGTATATAATAACCACATTAAAAAAATAATACCTTGTCTTCCAATTGTCACTGCTAAACTTGTAGTTATAATCAGATCAATGAATAAAAACTGCATATCTCCCATTATGGAATGGTTCTGGAACAGAAAATGTTTTGACTAAAATTGCTTATCATATTTCTTCCTGTAATTATTAAAATTAATATAAGAATAAAACAGGTATTCAGAACTATTACAAAATAATTTACTGACTTGTCTCATCACAATATACTGAAGTAATTATACAAAAGCTTTTCGTTTAATACTCACTGTATATAAAATAAGAACAGAAAAGAACTGTATGAGACTGTAAAGGGCCATATACTTGAACACAGCAAAACTAGTAACCAGAGCACAGCGACCTTCTAGAATTAAATATAAAATGCAGGATATATCCTGAATGGAAGATGTAAATGGCGCAGCCACACTTGCTTCAGCTTGTGACAGCGACACTCCAATATGTGCAGCCTTCAATGCCTAAAACGTATGTTCTGGTAACACAAAACAGCCAATCCACTGAGCTCCTTTCTGATACTTACCCCACAATCATTGGCACCATCTCCAACCATGGAAACAATGTAATCCAATTTTTGAAACTGTGCAACAAGCTGCGTTTTCTGATCAGGTTGAAACCTTGCAAATATTGTACTTCGCACCAACAAGCTTGGAATCATGTCAGGGTAATACTGTCTTAGGTTTGACCATGTTTTGCCGTCCATTGCAAAATGATAGTGCTACAAACAGATTGTTTAACTGTTGTTTGCTTGTTGTACATGATCTGTTTATGAGCACAGTTTAGTATAGCCAACTTTTTTGTTTCAATAGATAATTCAGTTAAACAATCAAAATGGTAGTAATTTTACTACTTGTTTCAATGGTATAATTGAAAAACAAAAGTTTATTGTAGCAGGGTACATAGAATTTAATTATTTCACGAAGCATCCTGAATAATGTCAAATCTTTACATACCCGGATATTTTTTTTGATTGGAGTATTAACCAAAAAATTTTAAATAGTTTAGTACTGTGTTAATGGATACCCTAACATGAAAGCAAAATTACATCAAATATTTAAACTGGTATGGTAAATGTTTGCCAAGATATATCAAGAAATAGAAAAATATTACAAATATTATCTAAGAACATCAGTTCTTGCAATAGCAGTTACAATATTATTGAGAGATTGAAATATCTAAACACCTCACTCTTTGACCCTGCAGGGGGAGGTGAACTCATTCTTTACCAACGCCTGTTCTTGTTCTTTGGACCCTCAGAAAGCTATCTCTAAATCTTTTTTTTATAGGGCTTACTGTATATTTCTACAACTATTAATTCTTTTATTTTTGTGTTTAGGTCATTGGATTGGGCATTAAATATGCACAATTTACAAATATATAGTTGCTATTTGACTTTCATAGCGTAAAGACGGGTTATCTCCACTCCATTCGCTTGGAAGTGCAAGTGTCAGCAGTTATCGCGTGTTATACACCAAAGCCACCTGCGGCTAATATTAGTGATAGTGCACCTTCTATATAAAATATTACAGCTGTAAGTACTTAAATTACTTTAGAACCCCTGCGGAGGGGTTCTGCTCCATTATGAGCACTAACAATAATAAAAGAAACAGTGGTGAACTTTCGCCAACAGACCTTGTGCCAAAAAAAAATACCTATTCGAACCACAAAATTTAATCGCAAAAAATAAATTTCATTTAAATGAAAAGCAAAATGAAAATGCTGGTTAACTTATTTATCAAGGAAAACACGCTGCGGTAATCAGCGCAATGGATACTTCAGAACAGTCACAATCCACATCTGCACCTGTTGAAAAGAAGATAAAAATTCCACCTATTTATTTACACAATGCTGATAAAGTTAAATACCAGGAAATACTTGCCGAATTAAAAAAGAAAACCAAAACTGAATTCTCAACAGTTCACAAGAACAACCAATTAAGGCTAAATTTAAAAAGCATAGAAGATTATCGATGCACGACAAAACATTACAACAAAATGAACCTAAATTATCATACCTTTAAAGACCCGGAAATTAATAATCTTTCGGTAATTATACGAAATATTCCTGTATCACTGACTGAAAAAGAAATAGAAACTGAGCTAGAAACTTTAAAATACCCCATTAAAAAGATTACCCGGCTGTATAACAAGAATAGATATCCAATCCCATTATGCGCAGTAGATCTAGAAAATACTCGAGAAGGTAGAGAAATCTTTAGTTTAACAAGACTTAGTCATAGCGTAAATGAGGTTGAGCCGAGAAGATCTGCTGAAATTCTGCAGTGTAAAAAATGCCAGTTATATGGCCACACGCGTAATTACTGCCAATCCCAACCACGATGCGTGAAATGCACAGGCAATCATCTATATGCTAACTGCCCCAAAAAACCAAATGAGGACCCACAGTGCGTAAATTGCTTGGAAAAACACCCTGCAAACTATAGAGGATGCAGCTACTTTTTTAAGATAAAGCAGTCAACAAACTACAGTTACAGAACACAGAATAGGTCCTATGCACAAGCAACCACACCCAAGCACGAATGCTATGTAAACCAACCACCTCCTTCTGGCCAACGCCAAGGGCGGTCACCTCAAGCTAATGCTACAGACGCTTTCCAAAACACAACTAACCTTGTCACAACTATACTAACAAAACTTGTTGAATGACTTATCCCTCATCTAGAAAAACTAGCGCCGTTATTAGCATCTATACTCCCTACCTTGCTAATTAATGGATCTAAATAATCAACAAACAGTCACTAAATTAACCTTGACCAATTGGAATGCCAATGGTCTCAAAACACAACGTTCTATTTTCATCGACTTTTTAACTCGCTACAACATAGACATAGCTTGCGTAACAGAAACGCACCTTATTAATACTGAAGCCTTCCGTATCCCAGGATACCAAGTACACAGGAAGGACAGAGAAGCTGATAAAGCCTCAGGGGGAGTGGCAATCATAATTTAAAAAAAACTAAAACATCACCTACTTTACCTCACTGATATAGAAAATTTAGAAGCTATTACAATACAATTATATATGGGAAACAATAGCTCTCTGAAGCTAATCTCTGCCTACAAACAACCCAACAAAAAACTATTAGACCACGATATTGAAAAATTATTTGGAAGTAACGAGCCCACGATGCTTTTGGCTGATTTAAACTCAAAAAACACCATTTGGGGATGCCGAGCTAGTAACCCTGAGGGTTTAAGGCTACACAACATTATGGCGAACCACTGCATACTTATATCAGCTCCAAATGAATTCACCTATTATCCGTATAGGACTGATCACCAGCCTGATATATTAGACGTTATGCTACACAAGAACTTACAAAAACCAATCCATCAAACGGTAGCCAATGAACTAGACTCCGATCATCTTCCCGTAATCATGTCCTTCTATGATATACCTCAAACAAAACCACCTACACCTAAACTTGTTGATGGAATAACTGACTGGAAAATATTCCAAAAAACGCTCAACCAAAAACTAAGCTGGAAAGGACCACTCCAATGCCCCATGAACATTGATGAAGCAATAACACAATTTACGACTGTAATACAAGAAAGTGCAAAAGAATCCACCACACCGAGGAAACAAACAAGTGTTGCTTCACATAATTTAACTCCTGATTATATAATAAAGCTGATAAACTCAAAAAACAGGTACGGAAGAGAATGGCAAAGGACATGGCTACCTTACTACAAGACGCTACATAATAAGTTAAACCATCTAGTAAAACGAGAGCTGGATAATCTACGAATAGCAAGGTACAACAGTTACCTAGAAGAAATACATCCTGCAGACTCAACAATATGGAAGGCAACCAAAAGATTATTAAGACAGCCAAACATCATTTATCAATTAGTAGCTAACAACACGACATACTCATCTGAAGAAGAAAAATCAGAAATTTTGGCCACGCACCTAGAGAAGGTTTTTAAACCAAATGAAGACGAACATGACCCCCTTCTTGAGGCCCAAATAGCAAACACTTTAGCTGATTTCCAATTACGGGAGACTACTGAAATAGCCCCAGTGTCTGCACAAGAAATCAGACTATACATACGACAACTCCCTAAGCGCAAATCCCCAGGACTGGACCTGATTACCAATGAAATATTAAAAAATATATCCAAAAAAGCAGTAACGTACCTAACCTCAATTTGTTATGGGTGTATGAGACTAGGATACTTTCCATTATCCTGGCGAACCGCGAATGTATTACCAATCTACAAAACTGGAAAGGACAAACACAACCCAGACAGCTACCGACCTATTAGCCTGTTGTATACCCTAGCCAAACTACTAGAAAAGGTGATTCTCACTCGGCTGCAAGATTTTATACTTGAAAACGAAATTATCCCGCCTCATCAGTTTGGGTTCAGACAGTCACACTCAACAGTTCACCAACTCACTAGATTAACAGAAACAATTGAGAAGGGGTTTCAAGAAAAGAAATACACCGCAGCAATTTTCCTAGACTTAGAAAGGGCCTTTGACAAAGTCTGGCTTAAAGGACTTTTGTATAAAATGATTATGCTAAACATCCCGAATTGCATAATAAAAATCATAAACTTCTTTCTTAAAAACAGAACGTTCAGAGTCAGGATCAACGCAACACTATCTAACATAAAAACAACAAAGGCAGGGGTCCCCCAAGGGAGCCTATTGGGACCAACTCTGTTTAACCTGTACGTACATGACCTGCCCACAGTAAACAAATCTACACTAGCCATGTTCGCAGATGACACGGCTATACTAACACAGGACACCACAGTCGAAGCAACGATAGAAAATCTGCAGAATGCAGTTAACGTAACTTGTGCCTGGTTTCGAAAATGGAAAATAAAAATTAATCCAACCAAATCTCAAGCAAAGATGTTCGCACTCAAGCTTTACACCTATCTTCCAACAATTAGATTAAACAATGATGATATACCATGGAATCCAAAAGACACTGCAGTCAAGTACCTGGGAGTCCACCTTGATGCTAAGCTGAACTGGGGATATCGCCTAAACAAAAAGCTTAATGAGTGCCACACAAGACTCATACTATTGTACCCCTTGATCAACCGCAAATCCTGCCTTAGAACTGAATGTTCGCTATTAATTTATAAGGCGATTCTCCGGCCTATACTAACTTATGCTTGTCCAGTTCGGAGTAGGGCACCCAAAACAACATTGAAGAGATTTCAAACCATGCAGAACAAAGTGTCACAAAGTCTTGCAATTAACTGCCCTTGGTTCGTACGCAACAGTCAAATACACCGTGAATTGAGTGTTCCACTAATCACAGATTACATTCACAAACTGACTAGTAACCTCTTTAAAAAAATACAAGGTGCGCCAAAAAGGAGTGGTAACTTTTCCAAATTGTCTCAATAGATGTCACTTATTTTACATTAAAAACAAGGAAAAATAAATGTTGCAACATTTGAATTTCAACGATGTGTTGAAAAATTTGTAAATGTCACTCCTTAATGTCACATAATATTACCTGTCAAGATTATAGAATTGCAGGAACGAATTGTTGTTGTAAAGTGGTTCTACCAATACAAAATTAACCAAACAAATAATATGGCTGCAATACTTGTACAACAGAAGTGGATGCAAGTGTATGGAAGACAAGCACCAAGTAAGAATTCGATTTTGAATTTAATGAACAAATTTGAAAGAACTGGTGAAGTGACGGATCAGTGCAAGAGGAATAGTGGCCGGAGAAGATCAGTGCGAACGATTGAAAATGCGGCAGAGATCCACCAACATTTGCTAGACGGTCCTACGACGTCTCAACGGCGATTAGTTCGCCAGCTCCAAATCTCTAAGAGTTCGGTATCTCGGCTGATTAAAGACATTGGTTTAAAATGTTATAGACCTCGGCTAATTCATGCCTTAAAAGAAGACGATCCCGACCGAAGGCTCGAATTCTGTAACACTTTCTTGGACATGGTAGCAGACGAACATGCTCAGTTGTTGGATCGCATTTTATGGACGGATGAAGCAAGGTTCCACCTTAATGGGATGGTACATAGGCACAATTGTGTTTATTACTTAGACGAAAATGAACATCCTACCATTGAGAGAAGCTTTCGCTCACCTGGCATTAACGTTTGGGCGGGTTGGACGAAGAGGACCACTAGAATGGCCACCACGAAGTTGCGATTTAACACCACCAGATTTTGCAGTATGGGGGCGCATTCGTGACTTGGTATATAGTGGACCCATGCATCCCGACATTCCAACATTAATGGAATTTATAAGGCAGGCGTTTGAAATGTTCACACAAGAAATGTGTACAAACATTTGCAGAAGCGTAGAAGATCGTGTTGGATTTTGCATTCAACAACAAGGCCACCAATTCGAACACCTACTATAATTCCTGCATTGATTTGTTACGTTATCAGTTCTTTCAAATTTATTCATTAATTTAAAAATCGAATTCCTATTTTGGCGCTTGTTTTCCATGTACTTGTATCTACTACTGTTGTACAAGTATTGTAGCGATACTGTCTGTTTGGTTAATTTTGTATTTCGATCAAATTAAACTCCTAAAATTTGACGTTAATATTTCGTTATAACCTATAAATATGCTATGACAAATCTCATGACTTAACCCCAGTTGTTAAATTGTTAAGTGATACCAACTCATTTTAAAAATTATAAGTATTTGTGTCACTATGTTGCCATATTTCATAAATAAATTTTACTTTAGATAAAGCGACATCTGTTGAGACAATTTGGAAAAGCTACCACTCCTTTTTGGGGCACCTTGTATATATTAAAATTACCTATGTTTATTAAATTAAATTAAATAAAATATTCAATTTTTTAATGCGTTATTAACATACTCTAGAGCAAAACAGTATTATAAGACTCACACGGGAAATGTCCAAATTCCCACAAAACATATATTTGTTCATAAATGCTGAAAAATATCAAAAATTTGTAAAACAAATTCGTTTCGAGACAAGAAACCACTAATAGCGTGGTTAACCTATACATTGGGCGCTTATTAACATCAAAATTGCAATCAAGATAACTCACTCTATTCGAGAATCCAATAATAAATAAATCAACCTATAAATTGTTTAACCAACACATAAACCAAAGAAGTTTTGCACCAACCTGTATAAGATGATTCCAGGATCACTGTTATAATTGGAGCAAACTCCGTAGACTCGAAGACTAGGGACAGGGTATATATATAGAAGGCACAGGAAATGCAAGAAAATTTGTACATTCAGGAATTATATTGTAAAATTCAAAACAGAATTATCAGTGCTTTCTTTACCACAAAACAAAGTAACTTATAACTTTATTAATTAATAATGAACAACTTTAAACAAACAAATATCACTTCTTTAAGACTTTATACACTTTGCTTGTTCATTTAAAAACCCACCTTGTTTACTCTTGCATGGAGGAAGATAGACTTGGCCTTGAAGGATTCTCCGCAATCTTGAATTTTAAAACTTCTCACGTTGGCACGAACCTTGGTCTTGTGGCACGTGGACAAGCTAACAAAAGATGACCGACGCAACTCATGTTCCATAAATGTGTTTGAAGAAATTGAAGCAGTAAAACGTTCTTTATTTAATTTAAACTTTACCCACAAGTAACTAGATCCTTTTCCCATTAATTTCTCGTATTGGAATGATCCATAAAATTGTTCGTAGAACTTGTATTGCTGGTAATAGTATAACCTCCAAATTCAGACTTTATCATAAACCTTTGTGATGGAGTTTCTTCTTAATATGAATGAACGAAGCACTTTTATTTAAATTATGTTATTAATATTGATACTTACTTTTAATTATATCTTGTAGATGTGAAGTTATAATCGGATGACGTTGACATTTATGTTTTGTTATCATTCCAATTATTGACCAATCCGTAAACAAAACACGAGCGAAAAACAATCGGCAATCGAGGGACGCTTACTCCACTCTACGACGGAATTCTTATTTTCTCGAAATTTACTCAAAATTTCGGCCGTAAGTTAACTAAAACACTTCGAAGATGTACTCAAATATTAACACTTTGATTTATTACAAAAAACACATAAATAATTACACCAATTTACATATTTGCGGAACTGTAGGAAAGGCTTGCTTTCAGCTTGGTGGTAAATAAGCAACTCCCAATTTTTATTTATAAAATTTTTTTTCAAAATCAGCCAATCTGGGCTAAGCATACATTGACCAACATTTAACAAATCTTTATAAATTGCAATAACTTTCTTATAAATAACTTTTCATCAAAATGAAAAACTCCATTGTGTTACACATTAAAAAATAAACATAAATTCATAACAATTAAATCTAATTATTATCAAAATCAACATTACTTCTTTACATACACTATCACCTTACTATAAACATATTTTTCTCAAAAAAAAGTTAAAGTTCAACAAAATTACAAACTGAAATAACTGTTACATTGATTACAATTTTACTCATATTTTGATAATTGCAGCTCAACAATGCACAACTAAGACTCAAAACTTTCATCTACGCTTTTGTCAACATGACTATGATCAACTAAAACAACCTGAGGACCTAGAATCCAAATATGCACAGCATTACGAAGCCAAAACAACATCGATCTAAATGTGGTTAAAAAATCTATTTCTACACGTTTATCTCCATTAGAGCCCTATGTAACACAGCAATATATATGGCAAAAGCTTTAAAATCTACTACATTACCAAATACAAATCATCACCAGCCCGCAGTCTCGAAAATCTTATACCAAACAATATAGCAATACAATACCCATCGGAAATTACCAGATTACAATAAAGTCTGTCCAAATCTTTTTTATTTCAGAGGTCTTAGTCTGTAATACTACTTTAAGTATAGACCCTAAGCTTCATTAAACAATTAGGGACACAATCACACAACAATATACTATTACATTGAGGCTTTCGCGCTTTCTGTCTGTATTACAATTTACTTTCGGTTTAGACCGCGTCTTCATTTGGGAACTACACCCTGCATTATCAGATAAGGACCAACCTGTAGCTTCTCTGCCTTTACAAGCATTTGCTCTAGAAATTTGAGCAATATTGGTTCGTAGGCCCTGCCTGCCTAAACAGGGCCGTGTGCATAGATTATGTAAACCTTGGGGCGAACCAGAATTTGATCTTCATGTATTTTGTTTGCCAGGACAATAATACTTATTCGGCTTATGCCCGTTAGCTGTTTGTGAAGCCCTACAAAATAACATTTCGCAAGACGTTGCAGCTTGCATCTTCAGAGTGAATAAGACACGGAACTCAAATCCGGGAAGCGGAGGTATTTAAACCTCTTTGAGCCCGTCGGGCAGAATGACGGAGCTCTGGTTGCGAGTCATCCTTGGGCAAAGACGGATCCGATGGAACGTGATCTTATCAGTAATGCCTTTACTGTTAGGTAGAAAAGCTAAGCCTTCCGGAGGTGCCAGTTCCTCCTCAGCCTTGGGTTGTTCCACATTGCGGACTCAATTCATAATAATATCCAATTCACAATGGAAGTAGAGAAAAATTCCACTCTTAGACGTACATGTTACGCGTAAACCAGATGGTAGCTTGGGGCATGCAGTTTGAAGAAAGAAAGCAAATACATCCAGGTATTTAATTGCTAATTCGCATCATCATCCGATGCAGAAAGTAACTGTGCTAAAAACTCTAACAACCAGAGCAGTCTGAATCTCAGATGTAAAACACCTACAACACAAGAAAACTCACCTCCGGAAGGCTTAGCTTTTCTACCTTACAGTAAAGACACTACTGATACGACTGGGCATGTTCCTAGAAGGTACAGCATAAAGACAGTTTTTAAGACTAATGAAATTTAGGGAAACGGTTTGAGATCCGCAAAGGATCATATATCAAATCTAAAATCAGCCGGGATCTACAACATCCCTTTCTCTTGTGGCTCAAGCTACATCGGACAAACTGGTCGTTCCCTTGAGTTAAGATTGCGAGAGCACAAAGTTGATTGTAAACACAAACTAATCAGAAAATTTGCGGAGGCTGAACATACTGGTTTAACTGGGCATACAATGGACTTTGACAATGCTCGGGTACTCGCCACAGTGCCTCATTACTTCTCTCGTATCATACGTGAAGCAATTGAAATTGATAAACAACCGAACAACATAAACAGGGAGGATGGTTTGGACTCAGTGAAGCTTGGACTCCAGTAGTTTATCCTCTAAGGACTCCTAAGCATCTACAATCTCACCATCACGCTCCACCGGATCCGTCTTTGCCCAACCAGAACTCCGTCGTTCTGCCCGACGGGCTCAAAGAGGTTTGATGATGATGATGATGATGATTCTCTGGGTCGGAGCAAGTTTCTGCACTTAGGCCACCAGGGCCCAATGTCCTCCCTAGGGGTTGCAAAAGTCTTCACTCCCTGAACAGGTCCGTCGCTTCGGCGAAGGACAGAACCCTGTTCAAGGACGTGTCTTGAATGTCTCTTGGTTCGAGAAAGGGAGATACAATGTGTTTATGTCTTAAGGCCGCTAATGCCTTGCATTTGCAGAGAGCATGTTCAGAGGTTTCCTCTTGCTCTTGACATTTCCTACACTGGTTGTTTAGCACAATCCCTATAGTGTGGAGATGACTATTCAGGTGTCCTAGGCCTGTAAGGAGGCCCGTTATTAGCCTGATTTGTCTTCTGCTTAGATTCAGAATATAGTCTACCGATTTAGGCGTAGGGTTCTTGATGAAGGCTCTAGACTGTCTGGGTGTGAGTCTGGGGGTTCAAGAGTGCTAAAATTGAGCGTTTGCGTGATTCCACATCTCGTGCCTCACATGTTTGGGGGCTATTCCAAAAGCTGGCTCTGGACCTAATAAAGGTTCAAAGGCCCCAGCCACAGCTAGGGCATCAGCCTCAGAGAGGTTTAAATACCTCCGCTTCTCGGATTTGAGTTCAGTGTTTTATTCACTTCGAAAATGCAAGCTGCAATGTCTTAGGCCGATTAAGTATTATTGTCCTTGCAAACAAAATACATTAAGATCAAATCCTTGTCCGCCCCAAGGTTTAAATAATCTAAGCACACGACCCTGTTTAGGCAGGTACGGCCTACGAACAAATATTGCTCAAATTTCTAGAGCAAATACTTGTGAAGGCAGACAAGCTACAGGTCGGTCCTTACCTGATAATGCTGGATGTAGGTCCCAAATGACGACGCGGGCTAAGCCGAAAGTAAATTGTAATACTGGCAATCTGTATTTACTTTAATACGTTTATTGCAACGTTCTGAAAGTTTTTGAATACAGTCGATAGAAACGTCTGAAGAAACTGCGTTCAATTCAGCAGCAGAATTTTTCTTAATATCTTCTAGGTCCTGAAAACATTTTTCTTTAAGAAAATCAGATGAATGTGGTGGGTGTTCGAACTTAATAATAATCATCATCATCATCATCAAGTAGTCTCTAACATCCACAGTTGGATACAGGCCTCCCGTAGGCGTCTCTCTTTGTTTAATAAAACAAAAGTTTACAATTAGTGAAAATGGGCAGGTGCATTACATGCAACAAGAACCATCTACCCTTTTTTTGAGAAATGCGCTGCGATAATCTCATCACTGCTTCAAAATAGTTTACACTATTTACAACTACTTTATAAATCACAACCGAATTTATCGAAAGAAGTAATAAGCATGATTCTCATACTGGCTTTTAGCAATCGAAACATTTTCGTCTTGGTGATGAATTTTTAATCCACTACATACTCTACTGCTTCGTCTCAGCATTGTATTGCAACATCCATTACTCACCACCAATCGCACTGTAGTTTTCAAGTTCGCTGCAAAACTGAACAAAGCCTGTAACTCCTCTGTGTTTTACTCATCTGTAATGGAATGGTCGCCTTACTGATTTTCAAATTATACGGACGGTCATTCATCGCCTCCATCGCCACAATTTCACAAACTCTTGCGGCCTGCATTTCGAGAGATCGACAGCTGCCCGGTGCTAGGGCATCCTCACCTACATCTTTGGAACCATTTAGACACACTAGTACGACTTAAGGTGTTATCACGGTACACACTTTTCAACATTTCATAAGCTTTGCTTGGAGTTTTCTCGTTGCTCCTTGACCACTAAAATGTGAAGGAAATGCTAACAGCTGTTGGATATTCACTTGATCACCCTCTATCCATACAACTGTGAACTAATATATGCTTTTTTACTTCTGGTTCAAATCTGTGGTTCCCAAACTTTATGTACCAACTCCGCCGTGTTTTACTTAAAAAACTGTCGAGCCCCTCTCCCTCAATTTTCATAACAATCTATCTCGAAGACTAATTTTCTTCAATCACGATTTATTTAAGAAAACGCAAAAGAAAATATTTTGCAAATATGTACAGACATATCTTGATTTTGATTTGGTAATAACACTGTGCCAACCTTGAGATAGTGTCACGCTTTTCTAGGTTGGTGCGCCCTACAGTTTAGAGAATACTGAGTTTAATTTCACATCTGCTGCAGGGCCAATCCAGAAATTAAATTGTCAAACCTCGTACATTTCTAAAATTTACCAGGGTATTTCAACTGACGATTTCATGATTTAAGGCTTATTTCAAATCAGTTTATCCTAATCGCATATGCGTGATTGAGAAACATAATTTTCCAATTATAAATAAATATTAACATATAGCAGAACCAGCTTGACAATATTTAATTTAGAAAAACTACTAGTTAGTATTTTATAGTAAAACTAATAATAAACAACGTAATTATATTTTCTCGATTCAAGACATCTAGAAACTGTTGTAAATAGAGTTGTTACATGTAATAACTTAAATACATTTACCGTTTCTTAATTTTCTTGCTGCCTCCAATAACAACTAATTATTGTTGCAGCTATGCAACGGGGTAACTTAACCCGCTTTATCTTTTCCAACTTCCTTATCTCAAACTAATTTCAGTTTGTACTTACGTATGCTACATTTTATCAGTTTTTTACTGCAAACAATTTGCCAAACTGATTTTCCGGAATATCAAGATAATCATACATAAAGCACGTACATATATTTGCATGTTTGAAAATCAAAAGATTTTGTTAAATTTTACATCCCTACACAGTTTCTATTTTTTTTATTATTATTTGTTTTTTTTAGTAAACTAACAAATAAAGCGTCGAGCGCAGCCCAAGGGTTCAGCTGCTGCAAATATAAAACAATAAAAACGAAAAACATGATCAAGAATTGCATCTTATCTTTTACTGACAAACAGAATTTGTACATATATCGTTGCTCTAAAAAGTAAATTTTACAACATATTTTATTTTGAATAAAATTTGCATTAGGGCGACTGCGACTTACATCTCATTAGCAGAATATTGATCCAATAAAATCTCCGAAAACAATTACAAATTCCACTTCAGCTCAAAATCTAAAACAGCGCAGTTTAGCCAAACAGAATTCTTAATAAATCTCCTTAACATAATTTTTAAGGCGCCATTTCTACTGTGTGGCGTAATCTTAAGCCGGAAGTTGTTAATTTTTTGCTACTACCTTTATTTACGCCAAAATTTAGTTTTACTTTGATTAAACATAAAATATTGCTATCTAGATCGATCGATACCAACGCTGGTTCATGTGTAAGAACTGCGGTACTTCAACACCTCCACCAAAGAAATAAATAAACAACCCAAATTTGCTTTTGTTGTTTAAAAATGTCAGCAATACTTACAAGTATTATGTAAAAACATTATAACACGTTACAGATAGAGATTCCATTTGATCATCGTGAATAAACGCTTTAGATCGGTGGTATTCAACCTTTTTCCCCCCGTACCCCTAGAAACACTTTTCCACTCAACTTTGTACGACCAAAGTTGTTGATGCAATTCAAATGGCACTCGTGATTATACGACCACAATATTATTTGCACCATAACGAGCAACAGCTGCAAGATTTCATTGTTGACTAGAGTAGACCAGATGATAAATCTTTTTATAATTTAAAAATATTGCGAAAATTTTCTCAGTCCAGTGCTTGTAAAACAGTTGCAAGTTAGTATAGTCTATACTATATACCATGGGTAACTATTACTTTGCTACTCAGTAAGGGATGCTAGAAATATAAAACAATATAAGTTCGCTCTGGAAGAAAATGGTTTGAATGAATGATCAGAGCTACAGGCTCTGATCGTTCATGAAATATATATATATATATATATATATATATAAAACGTGCGTACGCGTATCTCCGTTTGAATACTACTGCTCTAGGTTACGAATTAAGTGCACCATGGTATAAATAGCAGTGTAGCTGTGTTACCATATTCAGTTAGTCTCGGCTACGTCCACCTATATTTGGTACCGACAAGTAAAGGCAAGACTGACATTGCTTGATAAGCAGTTTTTTATTTCCTTCCCTCTCTGGTTATTTAATCCATATAATCTATAGCCTTGGTACCCTGTGCCACTCTCATAGGGTGCATGTTGATGCCCTTCAGTTCCATATGTGGTTACCCGAATATGCGTTGTCTAATTATATTTACCAAAGCATCCCAATTGCATAGAATGTACGTTGATGTTTCTGATTCATCATTGCAAAGTCTACATGTAGGGTCTTAATCAAATTTTTTGATCCGACCGAGGTGTTCCTTGACAGTCGAATGTCCTTTTAGAAAGCTCGTGAGGATCATCAGCTGTGTCTTGCTTTACCTAAGCAGTTTTTCAACTCTTCTTGAGCATGGTCCATTTATAAATTCCTTGCTATGGTTCAGTCCTGGTCTGTTGGCCCAGTAGATTTTGTTAGCTGCAAATTCTTTCGCACATGTAGCTTCTACTTGAATTTCGTGTCACTCCTAGGGATGGTGCTGGCCCTCAATATGGACCTATTGATTCCTGCTTTGCGGCTTCATCGGCTTTCTCATTGCCATCGATTCCACAGTGACCTGGAACCCAGAGCAATCTCCCAATGTTCTGCCCTACCAGGTCATTGAGTTTTTCATGGCATTCTCAAAGCGACCCTAATGAGGCTTTAGGCTCGGTAGGGCTTTCAAGACCGCTTGTCTGTCAGACAGGATATAGATGGGCTTACACACATAGGACTTTCTATTGTTTTTCCGCGCACACTGAAGCATGGCGTATATTAATATTTGGAACACCGAGGTGTACCTAGAAAGAAAAAAACTAATGACTTTACCCCATATAAACCTGCCTCGGCACAAGACTGGATTTTAGAACTATTCATGTATAAGATGTATTCAGATAAGGCTGGCAGATCTAAATTCATGTCCTTGTACTCCTCACTCTGCATGATCCTGAATATCCCTTTATATATAGAGTCCCAGTCTGGCCTCCTCACGAAGTAGTAGTAATAGTAGATTTGGAGGGCCCTGAGATTCCCAGCAAATAGGACTTTATTGACTCTTTTTCTAACCCTTGATTTGCCTCTAATCTTCGCTACTCCTCTGTCCATATTTTGTGTGTGTGTGTTATGAAGCGTCCCAAGACTTGATGCCTCAGTCGTATAGATGCCTCACATTCTCCTGGAAAGTGGACGCAGTTTCCTTATGCCTTTCCCCGAATCATAAACTAAAGCGGGGAGATATAGCAGATACTCCATTGTAATGGAAGGCATTGTTACCATTGCTCTTGTAATACCTAGACAGTCAGGCCGTTGCATCTTGCCTTATTTTAGTTTGGTGGTTTCTTGTTTAACCTTGGGCTGCATATGTAACTGTAGGTCTAATCACTCAGGTGCACTAGTGCACCAAGCTGGATGTAAGACCTGAGAATTTGTCTAACAACCGCCAGGGTAATTTTCGTTCTTCTGGCAACTTCCTAAATTTGTTGGTCCCAGGTAAGTTCGGAGTCTAAGATAACTCCTAAGTATTTTACATCTCCCGACAGGTTGATTTGTTTGACGTCAAGGGACAATGGTCTCAATCTCTTTATACTCTTCCTTCGCGTAAATGATACTACGATGGTTTTATGAGGACTAACGTTTAGATCTTCGTCTTCTATCCACCTGGTTACAACATTTAGGGTCCTTTGTGTATTGAAAGACTGTATTGAGATATTTCTCTTCAACTAGGCTGACCAAGTCCAATCCGCGTAACCCAGGGATGAAAATACTTCGTTGCTGAGGTCCACTAGCAGCTCATCCAAGACGAGATTCCAAGGGAGAAGAGATAGAACTCCTCTCTGCCACACTGAACGTTAAAGTCTCGTTCATCAGTGAGTTATATACCGCTGTAGCACTTAGTATGCAATCTATCCAAATCACTTCCAGTCCACAAGCTTGTTGTTGCTGTAATGTGTTACGGGCCAAACGAGCTTTTTCGTCGACCCGCAACAGGATAGATGGAAAAGACCTACGGCTTAGCTCAGAGGAGTAGGGGTGGTTCACGGAAATCGCTTACGGGAGGGAAATCTTCCTAGTTGTGTACAGAGTAAGTCAAAATTAGCGGGCGCCACCTTGCAAATCACAGCTGATTGCAAGTTCTCGTGGAAGGCTGAGAAGCCAGCAGCTTACGGGAATCGGACTCACATTTCTACTCCCATATGTAAAGCTTGCAAAGTTCATACACACAAAGATAAAAAAATAAACAAAAATAAAAGATATGGTAAATTTCAAGACAAATATAATTCTTCTTTTAAATTACTGACACATGATACACAAAATATAATTATTACATTGAAAATGGTAATATCTATGGTTAATTAATACAAGATTTTTTTGGAACGTTCGAACTGAAAAAGGCTCGCCATCAGTGGCTTACGCAGCCACTGGCATCTGAGTTTACAAAAAAATACAATTTATGATTACTCTTTATAATTAAAAGAAAAAAGAAAATGACAATTGGCGGACGACTGAAGGTCGCTCTTTGTCGCATCAAAAAAAAAGGTTCAACACTTGAAATTTGATAATAAAACTCGATAAAAGTTTTTCACAGCACCAGAAACAATTTCTTTTACCTTTGTTTTCTTCGGTAGGGAGTAGAAAGAGAGAGAGAGAGAGAGGCAGGCACAATTTGGGGTGTTCTTGTGTTCTTAAGAAACAGAACAAATCCCCAGGCACGCCCCTGAAGACTGGATCGAATGGAGTTAAGGGCCAAGACTTCAATGCGTTTATCGCAACAGCGGCACAACCAGAGGGACAGGAAATGGACTAGATATAAATCCGCCAAAGGCAATCAGCAAATTCGTAATGGATTGCCCTCAAAGGGTTTAAATTCCAGCGTATTTCTTTAATTCTTCACTTGTCGATGGTTCAGTTCACCCCACGGTGATAACAGCGTTAAGAAATTCACGCGATGGATACCCATCGAAAACCCAAGCCGCCCCTGCAGTACTTGATTACGGCGCTTATCGCTAGCAACTGCAAATATGGTGCAATAATTCTGGAACAATTTAACACATAAATTCGCAGAAAGCGTCCGGGGCCAAGCACGCAGACAAAACATCAATCGGCAATTTTGCATGATAACAACAAAAGGTTCACTAAAACTGTATTTGGATGTATTGGAAAATAACAATATAGTAATAGGCTACAGAGCGGCAGTTAAAATATGACTTTAATTCAGTTGAAGTGCAGTAGCAAAATCAAATGAACATAACAAATGATAGAGTTAAATGATATATTGCAAATAGCTTCTTCTATGTCCAGGAACACCAAAACGACGAAGTTTATCAAAATGGGACAATAAACAAAATAGTTGTTTACATTTAAATGAACTGATGAAACTTGAAAAAGAACTACTAAGTGCTTTAGGGGTGTGATAATCTCAGCTATAGGGGGTTAAAGATTTTTGCAAATGTTAGAATCATCCTGTACATTTTTTTAATTTTGTTTTCTTAGGTCATTTCGCTCATAAATATTCCTTTTCATAAAAAGTATGCAGTTATTGCCATATATAACAGGAAACTGAAACATGTTGAAATAAATTTTAATTTCCTAAAATGAAATAGAAACTACGTTTTTTTGCGTTCAACAAAGCAACCCCTAAAGATATGAATCCATACTGCCTTTGTTACATGTTTAAAATACGAACAGTCCATTACACTCGAGTTGAAATGCCTCGATTAAAAATTCAATTTACTTTGCAATTTAATTATTAATCTCCATTGTTTGGATTTCACATTTGAAAGCCCGTCTGCTTTTGAAGTTGCCATTTGCAAGCCGCGTATCCTTATTGTTTTTCTTTCCTGAGGACAACGTTCGTGTGTATTTTAATAATAAAAACTAGTTAGACATAATTTCGTTGATAAAGCTTCATTAATATTAGATTAACAAAATTGCATTTCAGTTGCAAGAGCAAACTCTTCAAATTACCCTTTTCTCGCCGACTGCACGGAGAGCGTACCTTAGTTAAATATTTATTTTTACGTTTTACATGCAGCAGCAACTGCAAAAGCATTTTACTAAAACTCGACGAGCGTTAAGTTTACATTTGGAATTCGCGTTAATTTACAGATCACAAGTTGTGCTTTGCATGACAAAAGCTTTTGGATTCTTATCTGAGACCGCCAGTTCAAGTTCTTAGATACGAGAAAGTTGCTCTTTCTAGAAAAAGCTATCTTCTAACATACTTTGTAGCGATTATTTGTAGATTGCAGACAATCTCCAATTTCACTCACGATAATGTTGATTCGCGCGATCTGCAGGGGAAAACAGGAAATTCTACTTACTTTATAAACTAGTTCTGCTAGCGAGTAAGATTTCGCATTAATATGCATAATTAATCAATCAAACAGAAAATTAGATCACCCTCCCTCGATTTAGAATCTTAGATTTTCTACTTGAATTCGTTACTTCAATGAAAGACACACTTTGAGGTTTCTTATACAGGGCGTCTTAAAATTTGCTTCAGTGTTCTATAAAGCGTGATAATTAGATTAGATAAATATGCTGGAAAGATAACGCATATAGCCTGATTCAAGCCATACGACTTTATTTGGTATAAGGATATTATATTACACTACACCCGTATTTTACATTTTTGAATAGGATTCAAATCTCAAAGTAGAGATTTTAATTGTTTATTATTACGTACAATACGGTAAACAAACATTTGGGATTAAACAAACCTGTGCGACGTTTTCCACCATTTTGACAACTTTAGTCTGAAATACGGATCAATCTCACCTAACCAAGATCAACCTTGACTATCCATAACGTGATCATTTGTAATCTGGAAAGATGACCTACCTGGGGTGACTTAAAGGCTTCCTTTGTGCATCCGTAGTGGTTACTAAAACTACAGTAGCCGTTACATTCAACTTAAAGTTGAGAAATAGTTATTCTAAATAGTTAACTTTGGGACCTGGACACTTCGCCCAAAGTCCATATCGCCCAACGCTACATTATGCCCACAACGCCCAAAATTACTAGAGGGACACAACGCCCAACGCGACCACATTGCCCAATTCTGAATAGGACCACAACGCCCAAAATGTCCACAACGCCCAAAGTTAGGACAGGGACAGAACGCCCAACGTGACCACATCGCCCACTTTTAAATAACCGTAAATTTTCCTTCGGCTAAGCTCGGCCCCTTGCCTATTTACTTTAGTGTATGTACTGATCTACTAATATTTAACATATGTGGGGAACACAACATCCAACGTGACCACATCGCCCAATTCCAAACTCTCCACAATGCCCACAACGCCCAAGTTAAGACAGGGACAGAACGCCCAACGTGACCACATCGTCCAATTCCAAACTCTGCACAATGCCCACAACGCCCAAAGTTAAGACAGGGACAGAACGCCCAACGTGACCACATCGCCCAATCTGAACTTACCGTTGTAGAATCATCGTCCAACTACAAAAGTAGTAGATACAGGTTATATTATTAAGATCTGTATGACATTTTGCATGTACAGGATCGTCACATGAAAATGATAAATTCTACTGTAACAAGTGTAACACTGTTATTTTTGAAGATATCGGAATATTAACAGATGCTTTATGGACTAACTTTTAACAAGGAATTCATTACTTTTATCAAAAAAAAAATCGACCATCGCATTACAGAGATATAGCTATCAACTTTGTTGTTTTTTATGAAACAACTTACCTATATATTATTGTATATTCTGATTCTTAATTTTTTCATGCTTTCATCTACATAAACATATAAGCTATATATCTGTAATGCGAAGCTCGATTGTTACCTATTTTGAATCTAACATTGTCTTGTGATGACCCTGTACATATACTGTGTCCTGGAATGTTCTTAACCATAAGGAGCTTTATTAAAAAAATTCACTTTGTTTGATACCATGGTTGGTTATAATTACCTAGTTTTGAATTTTTAACAAGGAATTTTTTGGCGAAAAGGAAAATGTATACCTAATAAGTTATTAACACTTTATTTGAGGGAAAGTGATACGAAATGCTTTTTTCCTTATTATTTATTTTTTTTATTTTAAGTTTTTTTACAATATAAGATACAATTTATTTAATTTTAGTAACTAATTTTAGGTGCTAACAACACGCATATATTGTTCGATTCTAACCCTACAAAGCGGACATATAGAATAATTAACGGCGATCCCGTCGTCAATATCCGGTGGTTCGTTTGCAATGTCACGGGCTTGCCATTCCCCGGAGCATTCGTCACATAAACCAAAATGGGCACATGGTAGAAGTACCGTTGTAGGAATTTTGGTTTTGCAAATTATGCAGATCGGAGTATCCGATCGCCCCGTATCTACCCGTTCTCTTTCTTCACCTTCACCTTCCCCTTCCCTATTTTCTTCCTCCTCATCCTCGTCGTTTTCTAGACCGGCATCTACAATAGAATTAAAACATAAAATTTAGTTAGTACCTATGTTTGAAATTTGTTATTACTGGGAATACGCATTGGTGCATAGGCCAAATTTGAACCTTATTGAGATAGGATAATATAAGAAAAAACTTACACGTTACACGAAATTCTTCGGGAATGTCACCTGCCAACGTTTCCGAGGGCGGTTCTTCTTGCATTTCTCCTTCATTGATGTTTTCGTTGTTAAAGGACTGTCGCAGAATTCCTTGCACACAACTGCTTATCATATTTAGGAAGGAGCCGACGCCTACCTCCCCGTCTTCAAACATTTTTGTCGTTCTTTTTATTCGTTCGTTGTTCGAACGATATTTTCGTTTCGGGATAGATCTTATTGCGAGGCCTTCCTCTATAAATGATCGCAACTCCCTCACCGTGGCTGCGCTAATATTCCGAATGGCATCTGATATGTAACATTTTACATAAAGTATGTAATAGTTTCACTTTCTGTTTAAACAAAAAAACTACCTGTGAACTCCCAGATATTGGGCCCCCTTACTCTTAGACTGCGTTCCAGCGAAGCATGGAAAGACTCGCTGTCGTTATTTGTTCGGCGTGGTCTGTTGTACACTGAAATAGCGTCTACGCCCACTTTTCCCATCCACTGTCTTCGATGATAACTGAAAATGAATGAAGAACATTGGAATATATTTTAATACATATGAGGTTCACTTCTTGCGTACCTCATAAGCGGTTCAAACTCATTAAGCAGGTTGTTATCCCTTAAGAAATTCTGGATATACACCACGCCATCCTCAATTTTATTGGGTGGTAGCAATGGCAGGCTCATAATATATTTTAATGCCCGTTTAGATAATGCGCTTCCAGAAATGAATGGCCGCATGCCTAATGTTCCGGCCTGTCGCATAATGGCCTAGAATAAAATACTTAAATGCATCAAAGCAAATTAAGGATACAATTTTTCTATAAAGGATTTTACTGATTTCGGTTTCTTACCTGGCAGTAGTGAAAAAAGCACCCTGATGCAGTTGAGCTTGGAAATTTTTTTTGGTAGCATTTTATCAACGCAGATTCGTAATCTGTTATGATCAGCTTCGGGTTTAGATTTGGGATAATGGCCTTTATTTTTTCGAAGACAGCGTTGTAGGTAGGTATTCTTCTGTTCGGCATCAGAACGAACACGCAGGGAAATGCCTATAATACACAAAAATTACAAGTTTAGCTGGATTGTTATATGTTCATTCACTTGTTGTCAGCATGGGATAGACACCCATAAATCAGCCAATTGGTGGAGGTATAGTTGATCAACAAATTACATTTTTAACGTCGTCTATTGTCACAAACACACACTTCTATGAGTATGGACAATCAGAATCGAAAAATGTAAAAATATACCAGATGTTACATTAAAAAATATTTAAGTTTGGTATAATAATAATAATAATAATAATTTTAAAATGTGCAGCTCGACTTTCTCACTAAAAGAAGTTTCTTTTAATTACTGTACTTACTATTCCGTATTGAATTGCCAATATTGTTAAAAGCTGGGCAGTTTCAGGCGTTCGCGGTCTTGTTTTAAAGGTCCCGTCTATGTGTAATTCTTTGGAAGTACTTAGTAACTCTTGAAGCCCTTGTGCCATAAAAATAACTGACCCTCCTGCAACACCTCGAAAAAATGGCTCGTTGTCAACATTGCCAAATCGAGGACTGTCTTCGCACAATTCCCCGAATTCTTGCAAAGTGTCCGGCATCGGCGGTTGCGTACGGCGTCGCTGTCTTCGCATTGTTTTGGCCATCGCCGGAAATGCCAGTTTGGCAGCAACGTCAATTTCCACACTAAAAATGGATATACTTATTAGATAAAAAAACACGTTAATTAAGTAATTTTCTTTGATATTTACAAAGGAAATTATTTACACTAGTCGTCAAAAATTAGCATACTAACAAGAAGAAAATTAGCGACCTAGAAAATCTCAAAATAAAATTGTGCCAGAATGATACAAGATGCTTTTTAAGTATTTAACTAGGTATTTGAACAGAAGTACATATTTCTAAGTTAAGTTAACCATAAAAATGAGGTGAACCTGAAAAACGGGTTTCTTTAAAAGGAAGAAAGCCCATACAGAATACTTTTAACTATTTTGACCTCTTTCGACAATGGTATCCCGCAAAATTCAGAAAACAATGTGTTGATATTAATCTAGGCAATAAACGTCTCGTAAAAAGAATAATATATCGTAATTTCGAGAAGAAAGTCAAAGCAATTCCTTTGCTGTCATTAAATTCGAAATTTCAAGTTTTTAGCTGGCAATTTATAGTCAAAACCTTGAGTCTACCGAATTCAGTAATGTGATGTTTTCGAACTGAAATCAATAATGTAAACAGATGAAATAATAGTTATTTATGATACAAGTGCTAAAAGTGACATTTTATTTTGTGAGAAGGGAAGTTTGGGACACGACGCCGAACAAAATAAAATCACTTTTAGCACATATATCATACACTATTTTTTCTACAAACACCATTAAAAGTACAAATCAATGCATTTCTTACGTTATTTAATTTATAAAATATCATTTTGAAATCCAATTATTCATGAAGTTTATTGTTGCTGAGGTAATGAAAATTTGATCGTTTGTTGATAAGTAACTTCAAATCTTTTGTTTGCAAGTAAAACACTATCCACGTCAGATTATTTATTCTAACTGCAGTTTCTCTAACTGTAGGTACATTTAATTAAGTAAATAAATATTCCTTTGATTCAAAATTTATTAATTTTTTTATAATATCGCACTAGTGTTAACACGTCATTTACTTTTAGCACCAGTGCCTTAAAATCATAGTTTAGACACTGACAACATGCGTTAAAAATTAAACTTTTACTGACGTTTGTAGAAAAATTACATTTTAAAAATGTTGGCACAACGTTTGAATGCAACTTTTATAGCAGTTGCGGTCGTTATGGCCACCTTTTTTGCCGGTCATACCCTTTTACAAATTATAAACATTAACAGTTAGAAAACTTACCTCGAGCTCTTCTGCACAAAAATGGATTTAACGGCTTCGCTGGTAGAAACGGCTTTGTGTATCATTTCATTTTTTAAAACTAATGTTTTTTCCTTGTTGGCATCGGGACGATGATTGTGATCTACACCAATTTTTAAAAACACGGAGTCATTACAACTAGCCCTCACCGCACAGTTTTTTTCCACACATACTAGATA